>JAULKM010102973.1:0-25403 GCA_032355605.1 Rubia tinctorum | reverse complement strand
ATTCATTTCGGGTACTACTCAAAACTGAGCCAAAAAATTGACGAAGTCAACTTTTATTATACCATATTTTCCAACATCTCCTTGCACTGCCTTCCAATCATAAGCCATGACAGCAGCAAATGATCCAGCTTCCTGATCCTTCCGATCCTCTCCTTGCACGGTCTTCTGCACCTGAACCTGCTTGCCCTTTCCTTTATCTTCTTCAGTATCCCCCACAAACACCTTCTGTTTTTTTGAACAACTTTTTATACTGAACCGTCGTCATTCTTTTCTTCAAAGTGTTCTTTGGTAAGAGAGCTTTCCTCATATATAGCAGCTTGCTTCTCCATGATCCTCGTACTTCTTCTTCTAGCAGATTTATGAAATTGAATCCCTTGTCAGGCGCATCCTGTTGAATGTTCTCTGGGACTTGCACATCTACATCAACAACCTGAATAGGCTGAGCCACCAGGTCGAGCTACGTTTTGAACTTGATCATTTAACATCCTGACTGAAACCTCCACCCACTAAATCAACCAATAGTAACTACCTCCTCGTCATCAGTATTCTCCATATTCACCTCTATTTGATCCACATCAGGAATGAAGCCATTTGGGATATAACCATTATGATTTTGTGCCTGCGCTGGCTGATTTTATTCATGCTATTGTTGCAGCAGTTGTTCATTATCATTATTGTCATTATTTCCACCTCCTGCACTTCCTTGACCAATGTAGTTTTGCTGAGGAAGATGGTTGTCTGTCTCCATGGAAAACAGAATACCCTCATGTACCTGATCGTCTGGCAAATCACTGTATCCATCGTTAAAAGTTAAAAACCAACATAAAAATATATAATGCTTGTAATAACTCTAATCTTGATCTTATTATTATATAGTCTCATACTAGATTTTGCCTGTTGTAATTATTATTATTTATTATTAATTAGGAGTGTTAAACATGCCCGTTCATTTTATTTAAATGACAAAAAGAAATCTTTGACTGAGGGAAGAATAATAAAATATATACTAATGCATTGATTTTGATAATTAGATTATTAATCTTATTCTCAACACTACTACAAATTAAGGGTATCGTAATATGTTACTTGCAACACTTATTTAAAATGTTACAATAACTTATAAAGTGTTACTTAAACCTTTTAAAAGTGTTACATAAATCTTGAAAAGTGTTACTTAAATTTTGGAGGTGTAGCATTAGATCTAAAGTAACATCACCTAAGGTAATACTTGTAAAAGTGTTGCTATGGGTGCTAATAATACTAAATTGAAGCTATTGCAACACTTTTATAAGTATTACCTTAGGTGATGTTGCATTAGATATAATGAAATACTTTTCAAAATTTAGGTAACACTTTTCAAAATTTATGTAACACTTTTAAAAGGTATAAGTAACATTTTATAATTTATTGTAACATTTTTATTTAAGTGTTGCAAGTAAAGTGTTAAGATAGTTCTAATTTTTAGTAGTGATACAGTTTCATACTAGAATTGTATGTTTTGTTATTATTATTTATTATAAATGAGAAACACTCATATGACACCGTCTCACCGTAACTTATAGTGAGACAAAGACTTAAATAAAGTTTTAAAAATTACAGAAGTACCCCCATGTTATCGCACATGTTCAAATAATTGAATTAAAACCCCCATCTTACCATAAAATTGGGTGAGACCGTCTCACTCGAGTCTTTGTAATTATTAATTAGGAGTGTTATACACTACCATTCATTTTATTTAAATGCCAAAAGGAAATCTTTGACCGAGGGAAGAATACACTACAACAAACAACATCTATTACCTCGGTTCTACATGGCATTTTACCTCAGTGTTCAGCCCTCTAAGAATCAAGGTAAATGTGGGTATAGTAAAAAGTACATTTTAACCTCGGTTTGGAACCGAGATAAGAAAATTACTTTTTACCTCAGTTTTGGACCGACGTCAGCAAATAGTGTGCGACGTCACTTTTAGGAGAATGATCAACGATTGGAGTTCGCTGCTGCGACATCGGTTAGAATGACATCGGCCTGCATATGATGCGATGTCATTGATAGCAAGAAGTCAAATGAGAGGGTTGTGATTCCTGCGACGTCGACAATGCAGAGGTCGCATATAAATGATCGTGACGTCGTGGATAATGGTCCGTGACATCACATGATGAAGGGAGCACCATTGTGTGCATGCTGACGTGGAAGGCTCTTGAATACGATGTTGTTTTGTTTGGGCGATGCCGCAATATAAGCCTCCGGATTGTGCGACGTCGACCAGGTTTTGAAGCTCCACCGGTTAATGCGACGTCACAAATTAGTCTCAGAGACATCGGTTCTCATAAATTTTATTAAATTTAATATTTGATTACACAAATGTTACATGTTACCTAATATTTGATTTATTATTTGATTACACAAACATTTGGTCGTCGGTATCCGTTACATGTTACTTAATGTTCCACATTTTACGAAATATGTACAAATCAGGTGACAATAAATTACTCAAAAATAGATGTCGGAAAAAAAATGAGAATGTAAGGAACCAACAGAAGTAGAATAATGATATAAATACATGTTAGAATATACGAAAAAGTGCATAAATGACCCTATGAGATTGAGAAAGTGCAGGAATGACCTTGTAAAATCTGAAAGTGCATAACTAACCCTCAATGTTGGTAAAATAGTGCAATTATACCCAAATTGAACTATTCCGACATTGACCGAACAGATTCAGGCATTGACCATTAATGAAAAGAAAAAATACCCCTATTGTTAATACAAAAATTGAATGACAAAATTACCCCAAACATATCCTTCTTCTTCATCACCAGCTCCGCCGCTGCACCACCAGCTCCCCTGCCAAGCTCATTTCCTCAATCTCTACCAATATTTTCTGGTGGAAAGTATATTCGAAATTAACACATAATCGCCAACATATTCTTCATCTTTATCTCTGTAGTGCTGCCACCGCCGCTTCAGAATACCACCCCAGCCCCGCCATTAACCTGCCTCCTCCTTCACGCCCTAAACCCCCCATTAACCGGTCCTCCTCTCCACCATTAACCCACTCTCCGTCGTGCTGCCATTGTCATTCCAGAAAACCACCTGATTCGGCCATTAACATGCCTCCTCCTCACGCCCTAAACCCTCTATTAACCTGCTCCTGGTGGCAGAACTAGGACGCTATTTGAGAGGGGGAGAACTATACCAACAAAACACACAAATTCTTCTTCCCCAAAATTCTGAGAAGAACAATGGCGAAGCAAAAACTTTCAGGGGGCAGAACTTTCAAGGGAATAAAAAACTCCCTTAATTTCCAGAACAGGGCTGGGGCAGCAGCACCGCCTCGACCCCCTTAGTTCCACCACTGCCCGCTCCTCTTCTTACCACTAACCCACCTCCTCCTCCAAGCCCCAAACTCGTCGCCACCTCCCCACTAGTCTTGCCACTAACCCAACCCAAAAATCCTAGCCTCACCCTTTACCCCCCAAAATCCTCCACCGCCAGCTACGATGACCGCGCTGAGGGCTTTCTCTCTCGCATCAAGTCCCAATTGCAGCCACCGCTGCAGCTATGCTCCATCGTGGAATCCACATCTAAGGCCCAGAAATATGTGCCGATGCCAGCTACGGTGGCCGCGCGTAAGGTTTTATCTCTAGCATCAAGTTCCAATTGCATCAAAGGATGCACGGTGGCTAGCGGGTTGGAAAAAATGAGAAAAAAAGAAAATGGGAAGAAAAAAAGGAAAGGTTAATAAGTGGGGAGGGTATTTTGGTCTTTTTGTATTTTTAAAAAAAATTAATAAGTTGTTGTGTACAAGTCTTTCTACTGTGCAGATGACCTCGCTTCACTTCGGTTCTGCTATCTATTCTCCTGGCCCAAATGCAACCTTCAGAACCCTAGGAAACTTCTGCCTCTAGATCATTCAAGGCTTTTGGATGGCCACTTTCGTATTGTCAAGAAATACTGCAGCCCTATTCCTTAATATTTTCCAGGTGAAGGAATTATTTTATTTTACCATACTGTAATTATCTCTCCTTTTGATTAGGTTAGTGATTGTAGTGGATGGTTGGCCTCTCATTCATTAGCACAACTGGTGGAGATGAATGTTTGGAGACTCATTCTACAACTTATCACTTTCCTTAGAGCATATGTTCCTCACGAGGGATCCCCTTCTTCCCTCCCTAGAGGGGATTTCTCATTGATACTTAACGAATGTGTAACTTTGAGGCTTTTTATTCATGGCTTAGGATGCTTAATAATTCCCCTTCTACCTATAGTGCAAGTTTTTATTAATTGTTTTTTGAAAAATAAGGTTATTTGAATAAAAAATGCCATAATTTTGTTTGATATGCAAATATAAAAAATATCACATAAGATTTTGTCAAAATTAATTAAACCTGCCTATCTGACTTTACCTCCTTTTAGCGGATCTCTATTGTTTCTCTCATGGCATATTTTCTGTTTCTGTTGTTGGTCAATATGATTGCCTTGGAGCTGGATGGATCTAATTACATAATATAGAGTGAGCAGGTTTCCTCTCTTCCAGCATATTTTAATTTGCTTAGTTTTGTTGATGACTCGAATCCTTGCTCTGCTGCTTCTTCATCAACCTATTCGTCCTATTCTTCAAAGACCTTTGGCAACTTTACAATGACCAATATTCCTCCATCCACTGAAGTTGCTACTTGGAGTAAGAAAAATTAGCAAATCAATATCTTATTATAATTTTCTCTACCTACCACCTCTATATCTTTTGTGGTTAGATCTCAAACATTTGTTCAGGTTTGGAAGGCTTTGGCTTATGCTTATCAAAACAGCTCTCTCACACGTAAGCTTCATATTATGGATAACATGATGTCTTTGCACCAGGATAATATGTCAGTGCAGAATTATTATGCCTATTACTAGACTTCGTTGGATGGTTTAAATGATATGGGCCATTCTCCGTCCACTGAATTCAAGATTTTGTCGATCAGAAGATTTTGTGTTTCCTTTGAGGTTTAAATTCTAATTTCACCAAGTTTGTTTCTGCTTAAGTGAACGCTTATCTACCTCTACTATTTCTCGATGTGGTGGCCAATGATGAATCTAATAAGCTCTCATTGAAGACTCGCTTTGCACAAAACATGGCACCCCCTCCACCTTCATGGCTTCCCTACAGTCTTCCGACCCTCTTTGATGTGACAACGATCTGTGGCATGGCCGCAGTTATGGCTATGGTGCTTGATGCGGAGGCCCTTCCTTGATTGTTAGCCGTTATCAGTAAGTGCCACCGCCATGGTCACCTTGCTACCTCTTGGTATAAGCTTTCACATGTTTCTTGCGACGACATTAAAACTTTGCTGATGCTCACCGGTTTGACCCGCAATAACTTGTTAGTGTTGTCCTTGATTGGAAAATAGGATTGTAGAGCTTCCAATCACATGAAATACGTTTTGTCCAATCATGACTGAGCTACTCTTTATTATGATAATCGTCTTTTTTATTTTGCTAACGGTTCTTCTCTTAACATTTCTTATATTGGCAATTCTCAGATTTCTAATTCCCCCACTCTTTTTAATGTCTTTGTTATTCCTCAAAATATCATTTCTTCTTTAAATATAACTGGTTATTTATTTGTTACTTGTATGCCACTTAAGACACAATTGTGTTCTTCTATAGAATTTGCCTAAGGTAAGCATTTTTCTTCTAGTGATAATATCAAACATGCACCACACATATTTGATTTAGTTTATTCTAATCTTTGGGGGCCCTCTCATGTTGTCTCTCTTGCTGGTTATTCTTATTATGCTACATTTGTTGACGATAACTTTAAATTCACTTGGTTACATCATCTACGATGAAAGTCAAGTAAAGAATTACCTTCATTTTGAGGAAGTGGTTGAGAACCAGTTTATTCCTCTATCAAAGTCTTTCACAGTGATGGTGGAACGAAGTTTGTGAACTTTTTCATTTGATTTAATTTTCAATCAAGGGTATCCACCATCAGCTTTCATGTCGCCAGACAACAAAGTAAATTGGTCAGACTGAGTGGAATCATCGTCACATCATGGAAATAGGGATCACCATGCATTTTTCATTCCGGTTTGAATGATTCCTTTTGGTGCGATGCATTTACAGTGACTTCTCACAATATTAGCCGACTTCCTACTTCAATGTTATCTGGCGATTATTTACTCTCTATACTTGTAGGAACTTTTTCCAGATACTCCAATTTCCATCTATTTCATTGTTGGATTTTTTTGTATTTGCGTCCTTATGCTCCTCATAAGTTGGAGCCGCGTAATCTTCCATGTATTTTCTTGGGTTACAACTCAGATAATGAAGACTCTAAATGTGAGAACTAGATATGAGTACCCTGCAGATTAGGCCCGGTCATTCCAATCGCCAAAGAAAAAGTCAAAGAAAAAGTCGGGGTCTAGGCCCCAATTTGATAGGTTCAAGTTCATCTTCCATGAGAACCAGTACATGTTCAACCTTCTATTGCACATGGGGTTGAAGAAGGTCTGGGTTATTAAATAAGAAACGACAGTGACCGACACCTTGAACTACTTTTTGAAGCCGTTCAGAGAATATGCAATGTAAAACCTCCCGTGTCTTGACCTGCCAGTGAATAAAGCAAAGGTCATGCAAGTTTACTCCAACCTTAATGCCCTCGAAAATAGTGACTACAAAAAATAGAGAACAAGAAAAGGTTCATTGTTAATTCCAAGACAATTAATGAGGCAATTGGGTATTTGATCAAGAAGGAAATAACTGGAATGCGTGGATTGTATTTCAGGTACAGTTGGCAGAGGGAAAAAGACAGCCCCAACTACCTGTACCCTATCCCTTTGGCAAAAAATACGTATAGGTTCTCACAGATGATCCCAAGAAAATCATGATCGGAACTCTCATACTGAAAGGTTGTATGGTGTACGAGCTCATTGTTAAAAACTAAATCTCGGTGGGTCATCCTACAAAAGGAATTATCAAAGGCCCAATGCTATTCTTCCACATAGCTACGAATAGGCAAATAGATCATGGTTTCACCATCATCAATGAGATGGTGATTGTTGCTACAAGCAAGATAAACAGAGAACTCCTATACGAAAACCTCATCTCCAGATTGATCCAGCAGGAAGATGTCTCGGTTGAATCCATTGCCCTAATTCTTCCAATGTACTACAATAAATAGTACTTCGAGAAGAAGCACTGGAGGTGAGAGAATGGTCATTTTTTCATGTACAAGATCCTGCACTCGTGGAACCACAACCAACACTCGATAGACACCCGTTGACTAAATCGCGAGGTATAACAAAAGTTTTAATTTAATTTTATCTATTTCATGAGTTTTATATTTTATATAATTTGAACACTCTTTTATGCTTCGTATATCTGCAGTTATGCTGTTAAGGACAATGTGGGGTAAGATCATTGACTAGGTATTGGAAGAGAAACACATAGACAAGGTAATGGTGCATATGGGGATTAAAGAGTTAAGCGATTCTTCATACTCCATTGAAATTGAGGAGTTAGTTTCCAGAACCCAATCTAAACAACCTACAGGTCCGTCGTACGTTGAAGAAGGTGGAGGTGAACCGTACGAGATGGGGGAAATCAAAAGCATAGGAGAATGGAGAGGCCAACAAGGATGACGACGATGCAACGAAATTGGGATCCGAAGATGAGAGTGAACAATTTATTGTGGTTGGATTGATATTTTCTTTATATTGGGGATGATTTGAATTTTATGGATTTTATTTTGTAACAATGTATTAACACCTTTACTTTTGTTTATCGTATGTTTATGACTATTTAGTTCTTTATAACTAGAACATTTGTTAAGGACTATAACGATAGTTTATGATTGTGGATTGTTTGGTTGATGTAAATGAGTAGGCATTGGAAAATGATTGAATGAACTCATCCAACATCTGCTTCTTTTCAAGTGGCAAAATCTACTTAACTAAAATTCTAGTTCATAACCAAAATCGAATACATGTTTGTGTGCATTCGATGTCACCGTTTTATTGGATCTCTAATGTGTAATAGTACGGATGATCAGTCTGGTTGACATGTAATTTAGATATCCTTGCAATACTTCAGTTATTGCTTGATACTAGTTAGGTTGGATGTCAATTCAGCTAATTGTAATCGTTGTTGGGTTTTTTCCCAGCATCCTTGAATAGTTTTCAAAAAAGCAAAAGAAATGAAACATCAAAATCTGATTGGTAAAAGGGCATGCATTATGCAAAAATGAATAGAACAATTGACCAACAAAATCATATGACCTGAATTCTTAATATGCGAAATTCTTATTGACCCAAAATCATTATATCTCCAATTACTTGTGCCTAACATCCCCAAAAAATGGTAATTTCATTTAGTTCTCTCCTTCTTCCTTAAAATTTTTACAAATTGTATTTGAAATTTCATCCCTCTATAATTCTTGTACAAACTCTAATTTAATCTTGAGTTAAGTGCTAAAACAACCCTATGTTTTAGTTGAAAAGGACAATCTAACCCTGTAAAATTTGAAAGTGCAAATATAACCCTAAGTTTTGGATGAAAGTGTCAATCTAACCCTAACAACCTAAAATTGACCGAAAATTGATAGAATGACAATTATACCCACTAATTAAAAATAAAGAATAAAGAATAAAATACAAGAATACCCCTCCCCTCTTCTTCTACTACTTATTATTCCATCGTGCATCACAATGCTTAGTTTATTACCACACAATGGAATCTTTGTGGTATGATGGTGGTAGATCTCCATTAGATGGCTCGCGGATAGCATCAGCTTGTTGCCAGAGGTCCAGCTCTCCGCCAGCAGCCGTTCATCGTCGGAGGTCCAACTCTCCACCAACAACTCATCACTATCTCCACCATCAGTGGGGGTGGGTTAATTTTGGGCGCCGCTTAATTTTTGGGTTTGCGTCAGAGATGGGTTTACATTGTAGGTGGGTACTAGTTTCTAGTTTCCGGTGGTGGATTATGGGGTTGTGGTGTGGAGGCGGGGTTGTTGATGGGGCGGGTTTCTAATGGTGGGAAAAAAAATCAAAAACCAAACTGATAATTGAATAATCCAAATTCAAATAACGCGAACCAAATTTAAAATACGATTTTTGAATAACCGAATTAATTAAACCAAATTTTGAATATGATTTTTATTTGGTTTTGAATATTGAAACTCAATTCGAAAACCGACCTGAATACTGAACTGCAAGTAAAAATAAATTAATTATATATATTAATAATACTCACTCCGTTCAATTTATTGTGGCAAATCAATTTTTGGCACAAGAATTTAGAAGATACTAAATGGGTGTAGGGGATTAAATTGAATGTATGAAAAGTTAAATAAATGGTTTACATTCATCTAATTTTTTTTCCATTTTTGGTATAAAATTGAAGAGTGCCAAACTAAAAAAATACTTCAAAATAGTAAGTGTGCCAATGTTAAATGAACTGAGGGAGTATAATTTTAAAACTCTAAAATATTTATGGTTGAATTTGTATTGTAGTTGTTGGATTTTTATTTTAGACACTTGAGTTTGATGATGTAGAAATTAAATTACATATTTTTTTATAGAATTTTAAATTAGTTTATAAATTTTTATTATTTTTTAAATAAAATTTCCCATATATTTGGTTTATTCGGTTTGAAACAGAATTCGAACCAAAATCGAATTTTGAATTCGGTTATGATAATTCAGTTTTTTTGAGTTATTCAGGTCGGTTTCGATTTTGAGTTTTTTAGTGGCAAAACCAAAACCCAAACCGAATAAACTGAAAAATGGAATAAACGGAATAAACCGATCTGACGCCCACCCCTAGTTTTGTTAAGTGGTGGTAAGCGGCAGGGCTGGATGGGTGGGATGGCTGGGTGAAAGGAGGTAGGATTTTGAGCGGTGTGAGGTGGTTGGGTGGGTGAGTTTGGGTGTTTCCCAGTGAAGGTTGGATGTGGTGACAGAGCGGTGGAGTTGGCGACGGAAAGAGATTTAATCAGGCGGCGACGGTGAGTGACTGGTGGCACCAGTCAGTGAGTTTGAAGATGAAGAAGAAGAAGTGTAAGGGTAGATTGATTAATGCATTTTTTTTGTTTTAAACCTAGGTGTATTTTTTTTCCAGGTTAAGTCAACAGTTTTATTAATCAACGCTGGAATAATGCAATTCGGATATATCGACACAACTAGTCAAAAGTTTAGGGTTAGAATTGCACTTTCAAATTTTACAGGATTAAATTGACACTTAGAGAAAATAATAGTATTAATATTATTTTTTTTACCCTTTTATCTTAGTCTCAGTATGTATAGTCTCATACTAGACTTTGCCTATTATTATTATTTATTAGTAATTAGGAGTGTAAAACATTGAATTCACTTAAATGCCAAACAGAAATCTTTGACTGAGGTAAGAATCATAAAGTAGGTAGAGCTAATAATTATAATCTGACGCATTAATTTTTAATAATAAGATTTTCTTAGTATTTTTTATCAGATTTTTTAATACTAAGATTTGTTAAGTAGATTTGTTTTTATAAGATTTATTTTTTCTTTAACAATAAGATCTCTTTAGTATTTTTGATAATAAGATTTGTTTTTCTTTCTTTATCATCAAATTTACAAAATGCGTTCTTTAGTAATCAGAAATTTCGCCGCGGTAATATTTCTATCGTTTCACTCCAACCAAAATCCTTATTTCTGGAAATGAAATAGACTTATCTCCAATCTAATGCATTGATTTTCACAATAATTATATTAATTGCAATGGATTTCGTGTTCTTCATGGCCCTGCTATATATACCTGGTTTGGCTAGTCAACTACTGATTCTTCTTTCTTTATCATCATCAAATTTACAATGCATTTCCCAGTACTAAGAAATCTCCTCGCCATAATATATCTGTCTCTATGTTGTTTTACAACCTCAAAATATGTTGTTTCTGGCGATCAAACAAACCATACTCAGATAGGCATCCAAACAAACGATACCCAGATAGACTACATCAAGATAGACTACGACATGTACATCAAGAATGCTCTTCCAGACAACATTAATCTTCTCACACTCCATTGCTTCTCCGGCGACGACGATTTGGGCTGGCACACACTGGGACAAAATGAGGAATTCCATTGGTATTTTGTGTTAAATTATCTCATGTCGACAAAGTTCTATTGCAGCTTTTGGTGGACTGATAAGACTCGAGGTTTCGCCGTTTTTGATTATAAGATTGCAATGAATCTCTGTGGCCCGATGGAACGAAGGCACAATGTGTGTTTTTGGCAGGTCCAAGCTGATGGATTTTATGTCGCTAATGTGTATAATCCTGATCCGGGTCTTTTACATAAGAAGAACTGGTGGATTGATCGATAAATCAAGTAATGCAACTTCATTATTGTACTATTTGGATAATTATATAGTGCATCTTTTTCACTTCTAATGATTCAATTACAGGTTTAAAAGAGATGAGTATGGCCTGATTCACCAAAGGCACAGTGTGTGTTTCTAATTAATTTGTTAAAGTTTGATCAATTTTATCTCTAAATTAAACGGGCATCATTAAACTCCTAACATACATTTGCTTGGGGTAAATCTATGGACTGATGAGTTAATTTTTCAAAAATTGAGATCCGTCTTATGATGAGACCAATAATCAAATAGATTTTATGAAACTATAAAATAGGAGTGGAGGTAAGGTTTCGAGTGTTGTGGGGTGACTGGGTGGGTGGGCTGAAGTGTTTTCCGGTGAAGGTGGCAGAGGAAAGAGATTCAATCAGGCATGGCGATGGGCGGCGAGTGGCGCCGGTCGGTGGGTTTGAAGATGATGAAGAAGAAGAAATCTAGGGGTAGAATGGTCATTACATTTTTAAAGGTTAGGGGTATTTTTGTCTTTTCAGGTTAGGTCAAAACTTGAATTCGTTCAGTCAACGCCAAAAATAGTGCAATTTGAGTATATCAGCACAATTGGTCAAAAACTTAGGGTTAAAATTCTACTTTCATATTTTACATAGTTAGATTGATACATTCATAAAGGTTAATTTTGTTTTTACCCTTTAATCTTAGTCTCACTATATATAGTCTCATACTCTCTCCGTCATAGGGGAATTTGCACAGAATCTTTTTCATGGTCTCCGAGAAACATGTTTGACTGTACATATGTGTAACCACGGTCCACGGACAATAACGCCACATAAAAGATTTCTATTTAGAAAGTACATTTTACGAAGAATCTAACAATATCTCGTACGATAATATTTTTGTTCATATATCTATTCAAATATATGGTAAAAGTTCAATAATTTTGACCACCAAATAGTAAGTGTGCAGATCCGACTGGAATGGAGGGAATACTAGACTCTGTCTATTATTATTATTATTATTAATTAGGAGTGCCAAACGTTCATTTCACTTAAATGTCGAACAGAAATCTTTGACTGAAGGAAGAATAAAATTGGTAGAGTTAATAACTACACTCCCTAACTGTAATCTAACGCATTGATTTTTAATAATAAGATTTTTTTTCCATTTTATAAGAGATGATAAGATTATTAATTATAAATAAATCTTTGAGTAAAGGAAGAATACATTAATGAGTAAAGTGCCAAAATAACCCAAACTTTACGTCGAAAATGTCAATATAACCATGTAAAACCAAAAAGTGCCAAAATAATCCTAATTTTATAAAGTAAGTGTCAAAATAACTCTGAGATTTGTTGACTCTGATTGTCAACGCCGGAGTATGCCAGTTTTGTAGTAAATGACGAGTGTACCCCTATTTAAAAAAGAAAAACTGAAAAAGATGAAAAGACACAAATGCCCCCTCTTTTTTTCAATCATTTTCCCCCAATTTTCTTTCCCTTGATTCTCGTTCTTATCCATTACGTTTTCTCTTCTTCTCCAAATGTTCCATATTGTTTACCTTTTCCGCTGCCACCATTCTCGATCGCCGGACTCGAAGGAAAATCTCGCCGATCTCCGTTGCTATCGTTCAACGTCATCGGACGGTGGATTTAACGGAGCCTCCGGCCGAGTTATCCACTGGGCCCTAAAACAGGGGAAGTCGAAAAAATGGTATGCCTGAATCCTTATTGTTGCTAATAAGTCTCATTTATTCGTTTTCGATCCCATTTTTATTGTGTGTTGTAGGGTTTGTCTAATTTTCATTGATAATGTATCCTTGTGGGTGAGTTCGAAAGGGATTTTAGTGTGAGGTCATATCTTGTGCTGTTTTGGGTTTGAAGTGATGTTAAAATTGATTGAGGATGCGTTTTTTAGTGGTTGTGCTTGGCCTGAGAATGAGGCTGTTAGAAATTCATTTTCTAAAGACTTGGGTTTTGTATTTTTGGTAAACTGAGAAAAACTATTTAACTTTTGGTACTCATGTGACTTTTTTTGTTACTTCTTGTTCCTCCTGGCAGTTCTTTAATCATATGAATGTGTTACTGTTTTTTATTTTTGTAATTTTTGGTTCCGTTGAATTTTGTTGCATGATGATTCATTTATGTTTGAAGTGAACTTTTCTCAGTTTGTGTGTATAATAATGAGGTTTTTATCTTGTTAGCAGCTTGGAATTCTGCTAAAAGATATTGCAGGCTAGTATACTGAATAGGTTGACTTGATTACTCTAATTTTAATTTGTTGATTTGCATCTTAAGGATACATGAGTGTCCAAGGGATGAAAACCCTTGACGAACGCTCGGGGTTGAAATCTCCTTTGAATATATAAGCATCCAAGGGACAAAAACCCTTGATGAACGCTTAGGGTAAAAATCCCCTTTTGAATACGCAATCGCCTAACGGACAAAAAAATCATATCTAGCGCTCGGGGTCAAAATCCTCTTTGCACAAAATACCTGGAATAAAGATACAAGTAAAAGACTTAAATGTTTTTTTATTCAATCATACGAAGGGCTATAAATGGCTTACAAGTCACAACGAATCTGCATAAGTCTAGGATGATTCCCAATAGAAAAACGCTGAGCAAGACCATCTCACATCTGCTTAGCTGATTCACGATAAATGATGGATGACCAAAGAGATGGCTCAATGGTATGGAGTATCTTTCCAACCATAGTAGAGTTAACGACAAACCAAGTTTCATAGTTAGGAGAATCAATATCAGGACATGCAATTGTTGCTTCCAAAATTCCCAGCTTACGCCTTCCACGAAAAAGTGTCGTGAAGAGTTGTGGCCCATTTACGGTAATTATCACCTTTAAGAATAACTAGTAAATTTAGAATAGTCTGATTATCTGAAGCATAAAGAAAAAATGCAGATATGGGTAATGGCGCAAAATTATTAAAGGATGCGCTGAGTTTCTTGACGGCATCAATATCAGCTCGGAGGCGATCTGCGGTGGCTAGAAGATTCGCAACAGCGAGATCGATGGCGGCTTGTGCGGAAACAACGTCCTCGCCGACTTGGACATTGGAGGCGACATGGCATGGCTTGGAGGTCTTCGTCATTCAACGGTTAAATGAAGGCGTCCGGATGCTCTGTCTTATCGATCATTGTTGGGTATTCAACGTCAACCATTGATAGGTTGAATTTGAAACAAAGATTGTTTTTAGGATTTATTATTTTCAGGATTTTTCTCTAATGCCACGTTAAATATAATTGTGTATTTATATTCATCATAGAAAGGCCCTATATAAGGAAAATACAAAAATTAAAGGCCAATAGGAAAAGATAACTAACTAATCACACATGAAAATGATTCTATTTAAAGAATATTTACCTGAATCTAATGGGAAAAGAATATTACAGAATCTAATCAGAATATATACAAAATATCCTTAATACCTTTCTAACTCTAATATTTTAACCAATGTCGGGGAGGTCATCGCCACCATCTTTGCAAGATGATCCCTCAACTCACAAATTCGAAATCTAATCTAAACTCACCGCTACCTAGATCCCCCTGTTGATCTACATTAACACATACTTGAGTTTTTTCAAAATATCAAGCGGATCTACAAAGTTTTTTTCTCCGTGTTTTGGTTTTATTGATCACTAGAGACCGAAGCCCACTGCTACTGCGGCAGTTAGAGTTAGCTTTGTGTCGTGCTCATGCAGTGTCTTTGTGCTTATATAATTTGAGGACCACAGTCGTGTGCTTCGTGTCGTTTTGTGTCGTGCTATTAAAATAAAAATTGACTCGCGACCCGCCCACGTGCTTCGTGCTTTTCATGTCCTCCCGTGCTCGTTTCATGTGTTGAATCGTGTCGTGCTTATCTAGTTGAGTTAACTCGGAAAACTAAATTTAGTCATTTATCTAATGATTTGTTGAATACAAATCTAAGTTTAAGTACATATACAATAAATATACATAAAATTACTGATACAATATATTTTTAAAATATTATATTTATTGTAAAATATTGTAAGTTGAAATTGTTATAAAGAATAATATAAGTTGAAAATTTAAAGTTGGAAGTTGAACAATTAGAATTTTTATGTTATTTTATTCATTCATCACTACATCAGAATTAATTACATTTTTTAATTAATTAAATTTAATTAAGTATATCTTAAAGTTTTAACATACAATTTTTATAACAGTCCCAACTTATAATTCATTACATTTTATCACAACATATTTTTCCCATTTACTGAATAAAATATACAAATGAATAATTTATTTTTATTTCAAAGTAATTTTATAAAATATGGTTAATCTAATATAAGTATCTATAATTAAACAACTCAAATAAATTACTAATGTGATATATTGAATTTGTGGTTAAGATAATGGCATAAAGACACAAATGCCTTGGTTTGATCCCACAACCACATATTTTTTATTAAACCCATTATAGACTACTATAATTTATACCCAAACGGGTCTTTCGGGTCAGGTTCGTGTCGTTCCCAGACCCGCGATGTTTCTCAACTCACCATCGAGCCCCGGTAATTCAGGTTCCGATCGTGCCTGGCCTCAAATGTGTTTTACGGGCTTAATATTAGGTCAGGTCCGTGACGTCCGCGGGTGACTCGACCTGATTCCCAACTCTAGCAGCAGCCACGCGTTGGCCTTGTTGGTTTCTTAAAAAACACAGTCAAATCAAAAGCTTGGTCAATGTTCAGTGCTCATCGGCGGTAGGTATTGGTACTAGACGGGGTCGCTTTCATTCACAGTTTTGTTCGGACGAGTCAGAAACGGTGAACAGGGACCTGTTTGGACATGGCTGGGTGTCACGTGTGTGCCGGCAGAAGGACGGGAAGACAGGGCTGGTGTAAATACCTCATCGTCGCACGGCGGTAGGGTATCATTGTCGGTCAGGGTTAGTGCAAGCGATCAATGACGATAAAGGATGGGTCTTCACCGAGTCAAATATGGTTTTAGAGGGTAAGAATAAATCAGATCTGGTTGATGATTTTTCCTCCTTATTTTTCAATTTAGTTTTTTAGATTTTTCAAGTGGTCAATTAGGTATTTTTGACTAAATTGCAACAAAAAGATGATTTTAAAATTGGGTATTGTTTTTGTTATGCATTTTAGATCCAAAAATCTTTGTCAAGTTTGATGTTTGAGGCGATCTTGTATGTGGTAAAATCATGTTAGATTCCAATCTACTCTCCAAGTTGGTTTAGGGGAAATTCAAGTCAAAAGTCATGTTGATATTGACTTTTAGCGATCTCATCCAAGGTATAGTAGATTTGTAGACCTCGATTGGTTTGGATGAGTTAGACTACTTTGATCAGTTTGTTTCCATTAAGTTGTCTCTATAATGATTTATTTCGAATGTCCAATTTGGTACGAGTTAGAGATTTTTGTACACACAAATTAATTAATCATAGTTTGTGCGGTTAGCATATCTTTTGAGCAAGGTTGCTACTAGTTATAAAGAAATGCCAAATCTATTTATTGTTGTTGTGACTGTTTTGACTTGGGACACTGGCTGAAAGCAGTATTCCACTATGTAGATCTAGACCGAGTTTTGTGACTTGTTTTACAGTAAAGGAAGACCAAGTCATCATATGTTAACCTTTTGTTTTAGAACTTTTAGGTTCACTACTTCTACGTAATTGAGGGACTATCTCGTATTAAGTTGTACGTGGTGTTTTAGGCCATTTAAGTTATTATAGAGAGTTGGATTCCCGAACATTCCTGTCCTAGACGGTTTCGATTAAAAAAGAGTTGTTGAAGGTCTTCTTCTACGAATTGGTTTTGAATCTAGAAGAGGTCTCTTGACAGGTGATCCTTTCTTAAGTAACGGAGAATTAAATGTATATATTCACTTACACACTGTATTTGTTAAATTAAACACTATAATTTAATATCTAATTAAGGTATTTTAAAGTTAAATATTGTGCTTTTAATATAATATTTCTTATATTTTCACATTCAAATACACATTATTACATGTTTTAACATATAAAAATACAACTTTTAAGTTAAATAGTAAAGTGGCTTGTCCATAAACTTATGAATATGCCACATTTCCTGATACTTACCCTTGAATCTATTTGTCATACGTGACATTAGTATTGTCTTATAAGCAGAACGATGTGCCGCAAGTAGAGGTGTCAATTAGATTAATCTTGTTGGGTTGTAAATGGTTCAAGTTAAAATTGGTTGGGTTGAAATTGATCGATTTCTATTTTTAGGGCAGGTCGGATCGAGTTGAAATGTGTCACATTTTTTTCCCGTGGTCTGGTCATGTCTTGTCGGATTACTATTATGTTGGGTTGAAACGTGTCAGATTTTCATCTTCGTGTTGGGTTGTGTCGGGTTACTGTCATGTAATTATTTTACTTAGATTAGGTCGGGTTGGGTTTCATTAGTGTCGGGTTAGATCGGGTCGGGTTATTTTCAGGTCAAGTTACTGTTGTGTCATTTTTGTAATGGGGATTTTTTTTGGGTAGGGTTGCTATCGGATCGGATCATATCAGTTATCTTTTGTTGTGTTTCATATTAGATTCGAGTATATTTTAGGTTGGTCTATCTTGAATTAGGTAGTATTGGTTCAAATTATGTTTCCTAATATTATTCTTGCAGTTGCATTATTATCAGATTTTGTTTCACTGTAACTTGTAACATTTTACTAACTTTTTCTTATATTACTTCGCAAATTGATTTGAAATCAATATTTAGCCGACGTTCTATAATTACTTATTCAGAATCATAATTCTAATTAAGCCTCTTTTTATTTGATTATTATTCATTAGATGTTTAAACCTAGTAGTGTTTGTACCTTTTTAACATAATGTGGTGTGTATGAATTTGTAATGAGTTGATTTTACGTAATCACATGTGTAGACATTTTTTTTTAAAATACGCTTTATTCTGATAATCTAAACAATATATTAGTTTGACATATAACTAAATTGACTTTATTTCATACTAAATGTTAGTTGACTTTCTATAACTACATATTAATGAGTTCTACGTACTAAATAAAATCCCTGCATAATTAAGTCAATTCTATATAAATAACTTCAATTTGACTTTTATAATTAACAACTAACTAAGTTTTAGTTACAAATTAGATCTTATCGCTTTAACTAGATTCCTATATATCTGTATCGATCATTGGGTCTATTACAAATCAGATCGGGACACATGTCAAAATCAATCACACAATGTCTATTATTTCTCGAGATTAATCACATTTGAATTGATTACCTATCGGGTTATATAACTATTTTTATCATTTTGAATCGGGTTCAGATTGAATCGTGTTTGATTTTATTATGGGTTCAGGTTCATATCGGGTTTGGGACAGTTTTGAGTTTCAGGTTGGGTTTGATCATGTCGGATTTTGATTCTGATTTAATATCTCTTGTATTATAATCGAATTTCAAATTAATTTCGATCTTGTCTATTCGAATTAGAGATTGACATCTCTAACCACTTGTGTTTATACTCACTCCAACTTGAGAATCTCTAAGGAGAGGTACATGAACTTTTGGATGTATATGACCATAAGGCTTAAGGACCCATATCTCATCAATTTAAAATTTTAACTTTTAATGAATCTTATTTCGCTAACCCATATCATTTCCCTCTTGATATATTGTTTGTTAAAACTATGGGTACGAAAGTATTTGGTCAATACATTCAATAATTTGAAAATCAATTTGACAAATTAAAAATAGTGATTTTTAAAAATCAAAATGCAACATTTCGTTCACCAAAATTCACACAACGTGTAGACTCAAACTAGAGAAGATGAATGATTCTCATAGAATATGGAGAATTTCCTTTCTCAGTTTTAATTTTAATGATGCTCCTTAACAAGATGTTAGGCAATAGTTTATAAATTGGACAAAGTGGCTTCAGATTAAGAGGCCATCGAGCTAACAATTTGTATTTTCTGAAAAATTTGGAAACACAAAAATTCAAAAGCTATCAACAATGAAGACAGGGCGGATGTACAAGGGGGCTGGAGGGGGTTCCAGCCCCCGCCAAGCTAAAATTTACGGGTATTTTTAGGGTAAAATTTTTTTAAAATTTTTTTTCAGCCTCCTCCGATATAAAGAAAAATTAACGATTTTTTTTCCTTTGCAAATCAGCCCCCACCACGAATTCTTTCTGGCTCCGCCCCTGAAGACAAGAATGTATTCCTCTGTTGGCAAAATGCCAGAAACAACTTGTCCATCATAAGTCAATCAATGGAAGAAAATGTAGGAGTATGATCAGGAGGATTACATTCCACAACAACTACATAATCCTCAAACAAATCAGCCAATGCAGATGTCATGTAATCACTTTTGATGGTTTCATTTCATAAACAGAGAGTCCTAGGAAACAACACCATGGAAGATTTCATAATATCAAACTTCTACTGGAAGGCAAATAACTTCAGGATCAGATTTCTTTACTGTAAACACTCCACTTCAAGCTGAAGCCGAAACCGAAGCCTGCTTAAGAGCAATTCAAGCAGCCCTATGGAAAGATCCCACTGATCTGCTAATAAATACAGATTCAATAGTTCTAGCAGCATCGTTATCAACTCCAAGCTCAACACATTGAGGGATGAAGGGCACGGTGCAACAAATTTTTCTCAAGACCTCACATTTGTGTAGGTTTAAGTTTATTAAGGTTGATCGTATTTTAATTTCTGACGAACATGATGTAGCTAAAAAGTTAAGGAAAACTCTTTTTAATCCTTTTATATCTTGTTAATACATGTGTGGTTTTTTAAAAAAAAGGGGGAGACGTGGAGAGAGAGAGAATAAGCAGTTTGTAGTTTGGAAATATCCAAAATCGGAGTTAGAGTTGGTCATTTATAGACATAATCGTAAGGTGGATAAGATTATTTTGGAAGATTATTACTCTCTGTCTCAGCCATATCTGCACACTTTTCTTTTTAATTCGTCCCAGTCAAATTTTCACACTACCCATTTTAGGAAATATCCAACATAATGAAAGACATATTTACCCCTAAAAGTCTACAATTTTACACAACTAGTCCCACAACTCCTCTCGATTTCCTCTACTGCTAACCAATCCCACTTTTTCACTTCCCCGCTAAAATGAAAAAACTCAACCAACAAACCAAAAGTGCCAACAGATTCAGTTTCAATTACGGATTTCCTTCCGGATTCAACCTCGACTGTAACTAATTGAATCCCTGCACAAAACCCGTTTACATCACAAACCCAGCCCAAATATTCTCCTTCTCGCCACTCCCGTCATCCCTCTCCTTCCCCTTAATCTGTAACCCTTGATGTAACCCTCGTTGCCTCAATGACAAACTCCTCTGATATGTGTTATATTGTGTTCATATTTTGTGGGATTATCATGATTCTATTGGGATATAATTTGCACTTTTAGGTGTTTTTGGTGCAGAAATTCATGGATTGTGAAGAATCGAGAGGAGCTATACATTGTACTCTTTTTCCCTTAACCAATGGTTTTTTCCCACTGGGTTTTCCAGGTTAAGGTTTTTAATGAGGCGATGTGCTCCATAGGAAAGTCCGATCAAGACCCCCACACGAATCCATCCCAGGAGCAACAGGACAGTCCGAGCAGGTCCCAATGAAGCAGCATCAACGGTATTGAGTAGTCGTCACTGTGACGCTCCGGTCACCGCTCCGAACAGGCTTAGTCTAGATGCTCCGGTCACTGCTCCGAAAGGCTTAGTCTGGACATGTCGAGCGGCTCAACGGCAAAGAAGGTGTGGTGATCGATGCGGCTTGGGGCACTTTTTGGTGAAGACGGCGGCGAAGGGGGATTAGAGTTTGGGGGAATCGGGGTCAAGGATTTAGGAAGGAGGTGGTAAGGGTGCCAGATTAGGCCGGATCAAACTAAGAAGATAGAGGCGGAGATATAGCTAATATGGGACTAGAGCAAGTGGAGAGGCAGAGGAGATAAGCGGAGATTGTTGCGCGTGAGAGAAAAAATGAATGTTTTAATTTTGGGAAGGTAAAATGTCTTGATTGCCCTTCTCGTTCAACCCCCTTTGTCCCAGCCTTCTTCTCCGCATCTTCGTCTTCTTCTACACTCCATTTCTCTGAGTCTCCACTTCTCTCCCCCGCGCACTAATATTTGCCTATTTCCTCCGCCTCTCCGCCTGCTCCAGTCCCAGATCTGCAATATCTCCGCCTCTATTATGTTTGTTCCACTCGCCCCGATCTGGCGCCCCTTCCTTCTCATTCCCAAAACCCTCGACCCCGATTCCCCCAAACTCTAATCCCCCTCTACCAGCGTCTTCACCAACAAGTGCATCAAGCCGTGTCGATCACCACACCTCCTTCGCCATTGAGCCGCTCGACATGTTTAGATAAGCCTCTTCGGAGCTGTTACCGGAGCGTCCAGACTAAGCCTGTTTGGAGCAGTGGTCGAAGTGTCACGATGATGACTACTCAACTTAGTTGATGCTGCTTTGAGTGGGGGAACTTTCCTATGGAGCAGTTTGTCAACGAGGTGGCAAGGGTTACGGTGAGGGTTACAGACTAAGGGGAATAAGAGGGATGGCAGGAGTGGCGAGAGGGAGAATATTAGGGCTGGGTTTGTGATGTAAACGAGTTTTGTGCAGGGATTTAATTAGTGACAGTCGAGGTTGAATCCAGAAGGAAATATGTAATTGAATCTGGATCTGATGGCTCTTTTGGTTTGCTGGTGGAGTTTTTTCATTTTAGCAGAGAAGTGAAAAGGTTGGATTGGTTAGCAGTAGAGGAAATCGAGAGGAGTTTTGGGACTAGTTGTGTAAAATTGTAGACTTTTAGGGGTAACTATGTCTTTCATTATGTTTAATATTTCATAAAATGGGAAGTGTGCAGAGTTGGTTGGGACGAACTAAAAAGGAAAGTGTGCAGGCATGGTTGGGACAGAGGAAGTATTGAAATTTGGGTGAATAGTAAGATGGATTTATGAGAAAAAACATATTTTTAGTTGAAAACTTCAAGGTCTTTGGGTCAGAATACACAGTTGTTAAATTTTTGGGTTAGAATACATAGTTACTAAATCTTTCAGATAAGAATGTTTTGATTTTGAAGTTGTGACAAAAACTATAATTTTCATGGAATGAGAGAAGTTTATATTAGAAAGTTTACTGGTTTCTCAAGAAGAGTGGGGGATTTTGTAGGTAGCCTCACGAGCATCGTTAAATTTAATGAAGATGAGGGAGTTAACCACGTTGTAAAGGGACACTTGGTGTTGGAGTTGAGGAACCTTAATAAGTAGGTTACTTAAAACCTAGTGTAAGGCACTAACCAGTAGGGGTCCCACAATCATACTATGAGAAGCCTCATCTGAGAGACACAAGGATATACCAAAAGGATTCCTTGGGTAAAAGCTATCACTAAAAAAGTAATCTTTTACTTCATCCTTTTTTCATCAATCGTTGAGGTTTAGCACGAATGAAGTCTCAGGGGGCCTCAACCTTAATGCTACGGTCACGAAGTACTTTCAGTTGGAGATGAATAACATTATTAAGTCGAGGGAGATCATAATCAATGTGCGGTATGAAATCATCGTATGATCCCTTATCTCGGCTGGACATCCCTTGGAATACACCATCCATGGGTGGAGTTCTTGCTTGGTTGGGGTTGAATAAACCAAAGTTGGATGCTAACTAGCGTTTGGATTGAAAATGGAAATAAATGGAGAGGACGCATTCTCCAAATGCGTCCTCTAAGGGATTTTAATTTTCTTTTTTATTATTCCAAATTTTTTAAAAAAAAATTAAAATTTTAGAGGACTATAGGATTTTTAAAAAAGTTAATTGACAATATATTAAATAAATTTAAAACAATATTTTTATTAAATATTATCACTTTTTTTCTCACCTCATCCTTTTACATATACTGTTTATTAAATATTTGATCATTCAAAAACATTATTAATTTGTATTTAATATATATTCTTTATAAATTATAAATTTTATATTAATATTTTAAATACATTAAAATTAGAATCTGAGCCAGATTCTGGTCGAATATTACTATAATAATATATTATAATATAATTATATATATATAATTATATTTCAAATATATTTCAAATATTTCAAATATATTTCAAATATTCAAAAAATATTTTAAAAAATATTGAAAAATATTTCAAATATTAAGAAAATTTCAAAATATTTCAAAATATTTTTAAAAAATATTTCAAAAGAAGCCCACGCGCGTAAAAAAATTCAAAATATGAATGCATCTTCTTTTTTATTTTTTTACCGGCCAGATTCCTCCAACGGTTTATGCAGAATAAATTTAAATATATAAAAATTAAAGATGCATTCATTAAATGCGTCTTTGTTTTTCCAAACTTCACCTTATCGTTTTAAAAAATTTAGCCACTTTTTATTTTTTTAAAAAAATTAAAAACCGTAAGGATGCATCCTCCAAATGTGCTTCTATTAAGCAGGAAAAAATGTAAAATCGGCTGAATGCGTCCTCCCCAATTTCATACAATATGTTGCTAATCAAAATATATACAAGAAAACAGCTCGTCCACTCTCCGGCGACGTGCCTCTGTGTACGGTGGCGCGCCACGGGCGGCAGCATATGCAGCGCGTTAAGGCCACAAAGAGAAGACGCATTAGGGTTCAAGAATTTTTTTAAAAAAATTCATCCGGGTGAAGATGCATTTGCCTGCGTCTTCAAAATTTACCCGAATTTTGTTTGGAAAATCACGAAGAGACATTTCATGAATGCGTCTTCTTCAACAGAAAATTTTTAAAAAGGGAAATGGTTGAGGATGCAATCGTTGAATGCGTTCTCACCATTTGCATTCGATCAGCGATACTATAGCACCAAACATGGAATTTTCTCAAGAAATTTTGGCTAAGGAATTTCCAATTATCCCAACTAAGGAATTTTAGTTTCTCTTTTGAGCTTACTATTTTCATAAACCTAAGAAGGTTGTGTAATAACTCCCTAGCTGCGTGGGGTAAGGGGTGTTTTCTATTTAACCTGAAAAGGTTTGCTAGTATTCCTCGACCTGCGAATATCTGGTTGTTGATAACCAGGATTGTTTATTATGGTCCAAGGGAATTGGCCTGCAAGACTTTGACTAATGTCAACCAGAGTTGCTTATTTCAGCCTAGAGGGCTCGACATGCACGTCTCTAGCTATTGTCGACCAGAGTTTCTTATTTCGGCTTGGATTACACTTCACAAATTGTTACATGATTCTAAAATCATGCTTCCGAAATACAGTAAACGGGGGATACTTCCAAAATTTCCTTAGGATCGTTCCCCATACGGGATTACAAAATATTTGATCCCTTTAGAAATTCCGTCTCTCCCATGCAAAAGTCAAGTTGTTCATACATTTATACACATGTGTATCAATGATAGCAATCAAAATAAAGTGTGTATCTGGTTAGGCATACTACATTCTCAGGTTCTCTATATTCCAGGTACGGGGTATCGCTCTTCTGTCTATCGTTTCGAGCATGTAAACTCCTTTTCCTAGCACTTTGATGACCTTGTAAGGGTCTTCCCAAACAGCGTCAAGTTTTCCTAGCCTTGAGCTCTACTTTCCTAATTTTTTCTCAATGCTAAGTCACCTTCCTTCAAGGTTATTGGCCATACTTTGTTGTTATAGTGCTGCTCCATCCAAGATTTCTACACTGCTTATTTCGGCGTTGTTTCTCCCTTAACTCATTCAAATCTACCAGGTTTTCTCAGATCACCTGGTTGTTATCTTCCTCCGGTAATGACTCAGGTATCCTTCTGCTGGGTACAACGATATCCGACAGAATGATTGTTTCACTCCTGAAACACAGTTTGTAGGGTACCTCCCTTGTCGGTGTTCTCAGGGTGGTTTGGTACAAGCACAAAACACTCATCAATTCCTTCTCCCATTCTATTTTGGTCCGTCCCAACCTTCTCTTCAGGCTCTAAAGTATTGTTCTATTTTTATATTGTGTTTGCCAAATGGCTTAGGGCATATGCAGTGGTGGTCTCTTAATTTTAAGAGACCACTTAAGAGACCGAAAATCCCCACAGTGGGGGTCTCTTGAGTGGTC
>JAULKM010102965.1:0-25409 GCA_032355605.1 Rubia tinctorum | reverse complement strand
TGTTCTATGTGTGAATTACTTTTTAGAGAAGCTCATTAAGGTGATATATTGGGACATTTTGGTGCATTCAAAACTTATAATTTGTTGCGAGAACACTTCTATTGGCTGAAAATGCCACTTTATGTTATTAGGATTTGTAGGAATTGTATTGATTGCTTGAAGGCGAAGTCTAAGACAAAGCCTCACGGTTTGTATACTCCTTTACCTGTTCCTATGTATCATTGGGTTGATATTTCTATGGCTTTTGTTCTCGGATTACCACGATCCCAATCAGGTAATGATTCTATCTTTGTGGTTGTTGATTGATTTTCAAAGATGGCACATTTTATTTCTTCTAATAAAAAAGGTTGATGCAAAACATGTCGCGGATTTAATTCTGAAAGAAGTAGTTTCGTTTACATGGTATCCCTGTGTCTATAGTATCACACAGAGATGTCAAATTTTTGTCCTACTTTTGGAATACATTGTGGTGCAAGTTAGGGACGAAATTGCTGTTTTCTACGGCAAGTCATCCCCAAACTGCGGGAAAAACAGAGGTCACCAATGTCACATTAGGGGCTCCTCTTTGTGCCCTAGTTCAAAAAAATGAAGAATTAGGGAAGCATGCATTCGGATTGCAGAGTTTGCGTACAATCGCACTATTCATTCTACTACTTCATTACCTGCATTTGAAGTTGTTTGTGGATTTTTACCAAACACACCTCTTGATTTAATTCCTTTGAATTTAAATAGGTATGAAACTTGGATGGATAAAAGAAGGCTGATTTTGTGAAGTGAATACACGAGAGGTGGATTGAGGATTGAGAGGACGAATGCTCAGAATCTTGATTGAGCCAACCATGGCTGCCGAGTTGTTCAATTCAAGGAGAGTGTCTGAGTTCGGTTGCATCTGTGAAAAGAGAGGTTTCCGAATGCTCAAAAATCTACATTAAGTCCTTGTGGTGATGGTCATTTTCAAGTATTAGCGCGTGTGAATGATAATGCTTACAAGATTGATCTACTAGGAGATTATGGTGTTAGTACTACCTTCAATGTTACTGATTTATCTCCATTTACCTTTTAAGATGATTCAGTTTTGAGGGTGAAACCTTTCGACCACGGAGGGAATGATGGAGTGCATCAAATACCATGTTTATTAACAAAATTATACAACCAGCAAGGTCATTCCATCTCAAGAACAATAACAGTCAAGATTCAAGTGCTGAATAAATGACTCGACTTTAAAATTCAATTTCTTTTGTAATTTTTTTGTGTTTAACATTATAATTCAGATTTAGATAAACACACATACCTCCTCACACTCAAGTCTTGTTTTCCCTCAAGAAATATTCAAAAAAGTATAAGGGCACATTGCAAAGAACAAACCTAAACTAAAATTAAAAACCAAAATTAAGTCTGCAAAAGAAGGGAAACTTATCGAAAGTTTTGCTCCAGAATGTGCTTGTGGACTATCCAGCTATGGAACTCAGTTAGGAGGAAGTGTGAGGATAAGACTCTAATGGAGGAGAAGCTCAGTTGGGTTGTGAGATGCAGTGGTAATGTAAAATGAGGCACTGGTTTAGGTACCGGTGCTTAATACTAAGAAAAACCAAATGATCTTTGCTCTCGGGTCTCTTGAAAAAGATTAAAAATAGAATTAAAGCAGCTGCGTGTGGCTGCACTTGACTTACATAGGGACCATCTTGTAACTAATGGGCGCCGATATGCGTATCAGTGCTATGTAGCTTTGATCTCTCGTCTGAAAATGTAAGTAAAAATAGAGTAATAGCAGTTGAATGAGGCTGTGTGGGGGAACCGGTCTTTATATCTAGAACTGTTTTTGTTGCCGGTGCTAAAGTGTGATTCCCATTTTCAAACTAAATTTGTTGCAACACTATCATAATAATACAAACACACAAAGGTTTTGATCTAAAATATCTGGAAGCCCTCTTTTCCACACAATTTCGATTGTGCTTCATAAGGTGACATCATATTTTCCCTTTGATCTTGTAATGATTTCATACAATTTAATTTCAATCATTTGTGTATTTGCAGTGAAAAATTAATCTTGAATTTCTAAACTCATTTCAAAATCCCTTTTTTTCCATTCAATTGTGATTCTAATTCAAATAAGTAGATTTAGTTTTACAATCCCTTGTGTGGTAGATATTGTACGGACAATGGGATGTTTCATGTTTTTAAAATATATTTTTAGAACTTTGAGTACATTCCCCTTGCATAAAAGGTGTTTGATAAAATTCTTATATGTGAATATAGGTGATGGCTCCCAAAACCCCAAGTAAGAGGCCTAGAAAAGGAGGCTTATCGTCACACTCTAGCGGATCTCACTCGAAGCATTCAGAAAATAGAATTGTATCCTAGGAGGCAAGGTTTTTGGCCCAAATTTATAGAATGTGGAAGCATTATCTTGAAAGGGGAATAGAAGAAAATCCACCATTTCAAGAAACTATTAAAAAATTGGGATGGGAAAAAAAATTGTACTACACCTCCCACTTTCAACTTGACCATAGTAGGTGAGTTATATGCAAATTTGATGTGTCAAATGGCCACATATGAGGTATTATGCCGGGGGAAATTAGTCCATCTATCCTCTAAAGCTATTAATGATTTGTACGAATAACAAAATGTAAAAGAAGAGGAGGACAAGATTTTACCATTGATCTATGAGGAGGATAATTTGGATGATGGAGTTGCGAAAAAAATCGTGTGGTACGTGACAAGAGTAGGTACCACTGTCGGCACTCTAGTCATTCCCGGTTGGACAATTTTTTTGAAGAAATCACTGACATCGGAAATGAATGTGTAGTATCACTTCATATCCTCCCACATTGACTCCGTAACCATGAACACCGAAGTGCTCAAGAGTAGGAAAATTAAGTAATATGCAATAAAAAATAAACCCCGTGTGAATGTTGGGGAAAGAATATTTGAGATCCTGATTAATGACAAGGAGAACACAGGATCCTATGATTTTTGCAGCCTCATTTCGTCACTTTTTTCGAAAGAAGGTGTATCAAACAATAAACATGACACCTTTGGCCATCCGTTAAGCAGATTGTTGTTGAATCATTCTGCAAGATGGGACCATCGTAATCTGCCCCGTCGATTTAATCTAGTGTCTCAACACTAGACACAGGTATTCAAAAAAAATCGATGGATTTCTCATTTCAATGAAGATGGTGTGATCATATGGGGAAAGTGCTAAGCTACCAATTTCCAGATGTTATTAAGGCAATTAGACCTTTCCTGTCATCGAGCGACAATGACGTCGCAAAGGAAATTTATGTGGGATTAACATCAGTGGAATTGGACAACACATCTTCCTTCAAGGAAGCACCATTTTTGCGTTATTATACGTGAAATTAAGAATTAATAATGTTCTACTTGGAAATTTTATTATTTTGCACACATCTCTTTAATTAATCTTTGAAACATGTACACAAGCATTTTATAACCGAGTTATTACTCTTGTAGGGGTAATCGTGGCCTTAGAATGTTTTTAAAACATTTTGGGCCGTAGCATAAAATTCAAAATATCCGCGTACCAAGGGGTATCAGAAAACATATCTGGAAGCAATGCTGGCATAGGGCCTGTTTGGCCAAACAGAGGGCGGTTGGGGGCTGTTTGGCCAAACTGGATGTCTCAGGGGCCTGTTTGACCAAACTGAAGGCGGAAAGCGCCTGTTTGGCCAAAATGAGGTGGTCTTTGGCTAAAGTAGAGACGCATGTGTCATTTTGGCCAACTGAAGGTCTCAGGGGTTTATTTGGCCAAACTGAGGGTCCCAGAGGGCTTTTTGGCCAAATTGAAGGTGATGCTGCATAGATGCTCTTCCTGAAAGGACTCTTGAATCGGCGTACCATATCGAGTTTGATCAATCGACTTGAATTCTCTGCCACATGATTTTTTGCACCTTTCCCGTGTCTAATCTCACAATCAAATTCTTGCAACAATATAATCCAACGAATCAACCTCGGTTTAAATTCATTTTTTGCAAATAGGTACTTCGAGGCTGAATTATCTGTGTTAAAAATTATGTTGTGGCCAAAAAGGTAGGATCTGAATTTTTTGAACACAAATATAATTTCCAACAACTTCTTTTCAGTGGCTGTGTAATTGCTCTGCGTTGGTTTCAATGTCTTTGAGGCGTAGTGACTCTTCTTCCCCACTCTTTTTCCCAAGAATTCTTCAACTGCATAATCACTTGCATCACACACCAATTCAAATGGAAGATCCCAATTTGGTGGTTGCATTATTGGAGCTGAGATTAATAGTCTTAAAGAATTTTTGTTAATGGTTGCACAATTTTTGTTATGAACCTTCGGTATAATCCGGCATGTCCCAAAAATCCATGAACCTCTCTCGTACACATATAGGATATGACTTCTATTCTATGGTTTCCACTTTGGCCTTGTTCATTTGAATTCCTTTCTTCGAAACTAGATGCCCCTAGACTATCCCATCATTAAACATGAAATGGTTTATTTTTTTAAATTGAGCACAAGGTTTCTCTTCACATAACTGATCAAAACTTTCTCTAAACAACTTAGACAAAAGTCGAACGAATCAGCATAAACGATGAAGTTATCCATGAATACCTTAATGCTTGTCCCGATCAAATCAGAGAAAATCTTCATCATACAATGCTAAAAGGTGCCTGGAGCATTGCAAAGACCAAAGGTCACTCTCCGATAAGCATAAGTACCAGATGACATGTAAAAGTGGTCTTCTCCTAATCCTTGGGATTCAGAAAAATCTGAAAGTAACCGCTATACCCATCCAAGAAGTAGAAAAAAATATCACTTATCAATCTTTCCAACATTTGATTGATTAAAAGTAGTGGAAAGTGGCCTTTGCGAGTTGCGGCATTCAACTTCCGATAATCATGGAACATCCTCCATACAGTGACTAGGCGAGGGGGAACCAACTCATTCTTGTTATTTTTAACCACTTGAAAACCTGACTTCTTGGGTACAACGTGAATGGGACTCACCCATTTGCAGTCTGAAATATGGTTGATAATTACAAGAGAAAGTATTTTGAGAACATCCTAAAGAATCACCTCTCTCATATTTGGGTTGAGTTTTTGTTGAACACAGGAAGTGAGTTTCGCATCACCCTCCATCAAAATAGATGCATAAATATATCCAGACTGATCCCCTTTATGTCTGCTAAGGTCCAACTAATCACCTTTTTTGTATTTTTTTAGCAAGATGATCAATAGCCCTTCTTGTGATTTTGTCAACTCCATACTGATTATTAGTATAATTGTATCATCATCCCCAATATACACATACTTCAAGTTGGAAGGTAATGACTTTAACTCCAAGATCAGAGTTTTCACATCTAATGGAAGTGTTCTGGTTGATTGCTCATGTTTGGCCAAACTGAACCCAGGTGGCCTATGTTTGGCCAAATTGAGCCCAAATAGTTCCTTTTTGGCTAAACTGAGGGTTGCAAGGGGCTGTTTAGCCAAACTGAGCCCGGATGACTCCTATTTGGGGAAAATAGCTTTGTATATTCATCTTGTTGAAGTAGCTTGGCCGATTGCTTCTTTTTGGCCAAATAGAGCTCTGACGGCTCGTGTTTGTCCAAATGGAGACTTTAATGTTCATATTGTGGAAGTAGCTCATCCGATTGTGCATGTTTGGAAAAACAGAGCCTATATGGCTCTTGTTTGGCCAAACTAAGGGTCGTTTCAGTGTTAGATAATTTTCTTGAAAGTATATTGCGCATAATAATCCCCAAATTTCTCCATCACTTAACCATTGAAAAATTACCTCATTGCGGAAAAAAATGTAGTACCTAGAAATTCTTGGGCGAGAGAGTCAATGACATCTATGATATTTTTATAGCATCTATGGGATTTTTCACTGCTTCGTCAATAATCAAGACATATTATCCCCTTACCTACAATAATTATCGTGTTCGTCATCCATAAGAATGGTTTGCCCAATACTATACCCGAGGTACCCTTACCACCAGTATGATTCATTTTAACAACATAAAAATCCACCCGGTAAACAAACTCATTGACCCTTACGAGTACGTTCTCTAACATCCCTTTAGGATATATACATGATCTATCTGCAAATTGGATTACTACTCTGGTATCTACCATCTCTGCTCCAATCAGCGTTTTTTACATAGATGAAGGCATTACATTAATGGAAGAGCCTAAATCACACATAGAAGATTCAATCTTTTTATCTCCTACATAACAGGTTAATAGAACACACCTGGATTTTTACATTTGGTGGTAAGTTTCTTTGTGTCACTGCTGAAACCGACTCACCCTTGATGATCTTGCTTGAGTCCTTTGGTTTCCCTGCAATAAAATCCTTCAAAATTTGCACATCTGCGGTATTCGTACAACTATCAAGAAGGGAAAATTAATCTCCATTTTCTAAAAAATATAAAAAAACTCTATATACTCTTCTTTCTTTCTATCCATCCTGCGAGAAAACGGAGGTAAATTTTTATAGATGTGCTTTTTAAACTCAACCTTTTACTGACCTCCAATGTTTCATCATATTTACCTTCACCTTTTTCTTGGTCATATTCTAAATTCACAACTTGTTTAGCCAAACTGAGCTTTGTGTTCTCTTTTGGTTTACTCTGTTTGGCCAAACTGAAGGTCGCAAGGGGATTTTTGGCCAAACTAAGTCCTGTGTGTTCATTTGATGGAAGTGATATAGCTAATTTCTTCCGTTTGGCCAAACTGGACTGATCCCTCTTGTGTCCAGTTTGGCCTAACTAATCCTTGCATCAGTTTGTTATTCTTGAAATTGGCTGCAAAATTTGGAAGTGGTGCACCAATTTCTTTTTTACCCCTTAAGGTGATCTGATTTACACTTTCTCTTGGATTCAACTGCACTTAATATGGTAATCTCGGCTATTTAGTACTGAGCTCGTTCATCAAATTTGACAATTGAGAAATACTTCGTGTATGATCCCCAAATGTCGCCTCAGTCTTCTTGGATCTTTATTGTTGATTTTGAAACATGGTCATCATCATGTCCATATTTTCATCTATAGATCTCCCTGGAGTTGCTTGTTGGTTCTAGGAAAAAAATATGTGTTGATCTTTTGATTTTGTGGAGCATAGGGTTGTTGAGAATGAGTCCCTGACTCTCTCCATTGAAAATTTCAATGATTTCTCCGCCGTAGATTGTAAGTGTTGGAGTATTGATATCCTTTTTGTTGGCTCTCATTGAAATTTCCCATTGCATTTTCTTGAAATGGAATATCTTCAATTGTCAAATTACATTGCAATGTTGTATGGTCTCACTCTCCATATGTGTCGCAAGGACCATCTTGTGGTGCAACGGTAGAAACTTTATCTAACACCCTGGAAAGAACCTTCTTCATTCTGTCCATCCTTTCTTTGAAATCTTCTTGGCTAGATGAAAGAAATAACCTCTAGTTGAAGAGTTAATCAAATCCTTGTTGAAAGCCATCATTCCTTGGTAGAAACATTGTAGCAACTGTCATTCACTCATTCGAGATTGGGACAACTATCCACTAGTAGCATAAACCTTATCCAAAAAATTCTCAATGATTCATCATATTATTGCTTTATACTCATAATCTCCCTTTTTATAGCATCAGTTTTTTGGTTGGGAAGTAATACTCCAAGAAAAGCTTCTTCAATTCAGGAAATGTCGATATGGAGTTTGGAGTTAAGCTAGAAAGCCACTGGTTTACAACTCCAGTAAGACTGAAAGGGAATGCAACAATCTTTAATTGATCCTTGGTGACATTATTGAGCCTCTTCTGCACCTTACAAATCTTGATGAATTCACTCAAGAAGTTGAAAGGGTCTTTTGTGTTCCGTCCATGAAATTTAGGAAGAACATTCAAGAATGCAACCTTGATCTCAATAGACTAAAAGATGATGTCCTTTAGGCCTAGCCCAAGACTTTGCCACAAACTAGACAATACGAAGCAACGTTTGGAAATGGGGAAGGCACTCACCAATGATCCTGGAATTCTAGCAAACTTGATACTACCCATGATTTGGAACACAAGAAAGGTGGAGCCACGATCATGATCCAATATTAATATAAAAGGAGCACTAGTTCAGGTAAGTTGAACAAGCTGAGAAACGATAATTCTCTAGAGAAAAGAATTGACTTGCTCGTCAGAGTACTATCCCTAGAATCACTTCCGGGGCCTTTCTTACTGGACCACGCTTACACTGTGATGATCTCCACCCACTTCACCTGACGTGGAATACCACATCATTGGCGCCATCTTTGGGGAAGAAGAAAATTTTCTTTTCTATGTGTTTTATTCGGTACAAGGTAACCATGGTTTTCACTAGAAAAGAGAGGAACAAGAATCATCACACACCAAAATGAATGGCTAAGTATAATCAGAATACGCACCCCAATCTAGATTAAGAATACATTTCCAATCTAGAACATGAGCACAATAAATAATACATGGATAGAGATGAAGAGGAAGCTGAATCTCCTAATACAAATTAAGAAAAAGAGAGGAAAGTGTTTGTAACATTTTTAGAAGCAAACAAGGTTCACCTGTATTCCCATTTTAACCAATATTAAGCTAAAATCCTAAAATAAAATTGAAAAAGTGAGCCAGGGGCATGAAAGACTTAATTATGAATAGTAGTTAAGGGATATAGTGGTAGAAAATGATACATACAGGCAACGACTAGCACCACATCTTCGCAATTTCAAAATACGAAAATATTTCAAAATGCCATTGCTTGTGAAAATCTATGATTGGACAACAGACCCCAAAGAATTATTACATTCCTATTGCAACAGTATGCGATTTCGTGATGCAAAAATTGAACAAGTCTGCAAAGTTTTTCCCTTTTTTCTGGGACAAAATTACATGCTATGACAACCCACCAAGTGGTAGTATTCATTTTGGGGCACAATTATCATAATTGTTTTAGGATGCTTATATAAGAAGCATAATTTTAACAAGACGATAGTAGACTTAAACAATATAACCTAGCGAAGCGATGAAAGTGTGCCAGACTACCACAATAGGTTTGTTACTGAAAGTTTACAACTGGGCAATATAACATACCAATCATCACTACGCTCACTTATGGGAGGTATGTGACTAGGTGAATTTTACAATAAACTCACTAAGAACATGCTTGAGAGCCCAGAAGAATTGCAGAAAATGATTGAAAGGCATGTGAACACTTAAGAAGCAAACAATTTCAAAATAGAGCATGAGCGAGGTAAAAAAGGAATAGCGGAAGATGCATATAGAGGCTTCGTGAAAAAGGAAAAGGGAATATCCCTTTCAAAGGAAAATATTTGGGGGTGCAGATGACATCATTTCTAGAAACATCATCGACAAGGCCAGGAAAGGAAATTTTGTAGGAAAATAGGGAGTTGTTTCACGAATCTATGCTAAGGATAACATCGCCAGACAAATGGTCTAGGGAATACTACTGCGCTTTCCACAAGGACTATGGACACGACATTGAGTACTGCAGAGACTTGAAAAGGAAAATAGAGGAGAATATGCGAAATGGTCAGTTGAGCCAATACAAAAAGGAGGATGGAGGAAACCGTTATAAAAAAGCCAATAAAGTGGGGAATACCCTGGAAAAAACCAAGGCAAGGTGAATACGCAGAACAAGAATAAGAAAATGACACCAGCAGTAGATTATGAAGATGATTTTGTGAATGATGGTGTAGACAAGGTAATTCTCTCGATCCATGGATCTAGAAGCTCCATCTAACAATGCTTGTAAAACTAAGGCTAGATAATCCCCACCACAAGAACCGCTTGATAAAAGACTTTGTTGCGCTGACACAATAACGTTTAGTGAAAAAGACGTGAATCACAACGCTTTACCTCATAATGATCCCATGATCATTATAGCTAAGATTGGAAATGCCACAGTCCACTGGGTATTCACTGATGACGGAAGTGCAGCCAAAATTCTATTAGTTGATTGCTTTGACAAACTTGGTTTCAAGCGAACTAATCTGAAGAAGTCTACATCCTCTCTCGCAGGCTTTACCGGACAAACGGAGAAACCTTTGGGTAACATACAACTTCCAGTTACCATAGATGAGGATGACAAGAACTGCACCATCGTGTGCAACTTTTCTGTCATAGACCAACATAGCCCATTCAATGCCATCATTGGTAGGCCCTGGATTTAAACAAAAAATTCGATATGATCCCCATATTACTTAGTGATGAAATTACCAATTCTGACGAGAATCACAACGATATGAGGATATAAAAATAGAGCTAGGCAGTGCATGGTTGTTGCAATGAGAGTAGGAAAAAATGTTGAACAAACAAAAATGGTTAGCATCATCTTTGAGAATGGCTTACCTGAGCAAATAGAATTACAAGTTGATCTCAGAGAGGATACTGAAACTATCATTCTGGACGATTTGGATACTTCCAACTGTGTCAAGATAAGAAAATATCTTCCAAGTGAAGTGAAGAGAAAAGGGCCAGAAATTCTGTGAAGTTACAAAGACACTTTGACATTGACTTTGTTGAATGTGAGAGGAGTTAATTCAGACATACCTAACTACTCTCTAAATATCAACCACGTGGTCAAGACAGTTAAGGAAAAACAACGAAGATCCACTAGCGATAGACATAAAAATTATTTGAAGTGGTTGTCAAACCCAATGATGGTAAGAAAGGCATATGCACGGTGGAGAATGTGCGTAGACATCAGAACAAAACAAAGCATGTCTAAAAGACTGCTACACGTTACCTAAAATTGACCAGTTAGTGGAAGTGATATCAGGATACAAAGCCCTAGCTTTCTTGGAGTGTATAAAGGATATCACCAGATAATGTTGAATCCAAAGGATGCAGAAAAGACAGCTTTCATAACAATATTTGGAGTCTTTTGCTACGTTAAGATGCCATCAGCCTAACGAATGTTGGCGCGACATATCAAAGAATAGTCATGATATGAATCTTCTTGCGAAGACTCTGGATTGCGGAATTAAAATCTTTGACCGAATGAAGGGATCCGCAAACCCTCACTTAATTGCATGAATTGATGAATAACTAGCCCCCGGGATTACTCTCAACTCGAATTGATCACCAACTATCCCTTAGGATTGGCTTTCAATTTGGAATTTGTTCGCTGACTAGCCCACGGGATTTGCTCACAAATAAAGAGTTCTGTGTTCACTAACTAGCCCGCATAATTAGTTCACAAGGGGTATTTATACTTAATTAACCCACTGGATTAAGAAACAATGAAAAATGCTCACAAGCAAAGATTATGAACTCTAAAGTTTGAATTTTTTATTAATAATAATGTGTATAATTTCGTGGATGGCCACCCCTATTTATAGGGTATAATTCATCTAGTGCAAATAGAAACTTGAATAACTTAGGACGGCTTTAAGAAGCTAAAACTATATCTAACTACAATACATAATTTAAATGTAAATGATGACCATATTTATCCAAGTAAATCAATCCATTGGATGAATTCCTGAATGAATATACCTTATCTAAACCTTTCAAATCTAATTCTAATCAAATCTAAACTCCTAAATCTAAATATTTCAAAATTAATTCTAAATATAAGCACACTACCAATGAGAAAAAGAGTATAGTGTTAACCTCCTAAAACTAATAAACTAAAAATATAATAAATGATATTTTTGACATCGTATCAAGTCAACATAGCATTTCACAATCAAATAGGATGAAATGTTGAAGCATATGTTGATGACATGGGGATCGAAAGCAAAAAAGTTCGTTAGTTCACATAGGACTTGGAAGAAACGCAGATACATCAAGCGCAATTGGCATGGAACTGAATCCCATGAAATGCATAACTGGAGTGGGCATAGGGATGTTCTTGGGGTACAAAGTATCCTCAAAATAAATTGAGGTGACCCATAAAAGGTACAAACAATAGTCAATCTCCCTCAACTCCGAACAGTAAAAAAGTGCAGCTGTTAATGATATCCCTATCATCAATTAACAGTTTTTCTCAAACGCTGCAGAAAAACATTTGCCAATATTTGCGTCCTTAAAAAGGCCAAGAAGTTCAACTCGAATGAGGAAAGTCAGAAAGCGTATGAACTGTCGAAAGTACAACTCCGAGCGTTACCAATCTGAAGTGACCAACGCCAGGAGAGACTCTATACCTATACCTCAAAATTTCAAGCAAGGCAGTGAGTTTGGTCTTAGTGCGTCAAGAAGGGCAACACAAAGTACTGGTGTACTACATCCGTAGGATACTGCAAAGTGCCGAAAAGGGGTAATTCCCAATTGAAAGATTAACTTTATCGCCATTCTACTCGGCAAGGAGACTGCAAAGCTATTTCTTAATCTATATCATAATTGTGTATACTGACTACCCAATCAAGAATATCTTGAGCAAGCTAGAATGGTGAATCGAATTGGGACATTACGAGGTCTATTTTCAGCCACGTACTGTAATTAAGGCACAAGCCTTAGAAAATTTCATCATAGAAATGATGTAAGCAGATGCACAAGAGTTGAATACACAAGAAAATCTTGGAATAGGCAAAGGAAATTCCAAATGGGTAGACATCACATGTAAATTGTTCGTTAATGTGGTGTCTAGCAAAGAAGGTTGCAGTGCAGGATTGCTACCGGTGAATCCGGATAAGGGAGAACATAAATACTCACTTAGATTTAATTTCCCACTCACAAACAACGAAGCTGAATATGAAGCATTGAAAAGTGGGTTGAACCATACTATCAGGATGAAAGTTAAGAGCTTTAAGTTCTTTAGCGCTTCACAAATTGTGGTCCAGCAAGTGCTTTGAGATTATGAGGTCCAAGATGAGTAGTTAATAACGTATTTAAGGAGTGTTCTCCAACTTATAAGCCAACTTGAATACTTTGACATTCAACACGTACCAAGGAGCAAAAATACCAAGGAAGATGCCTTAAGTAAGCTGGCGACAGCTGGCTTTGTTGCATTGCTGGGACCCGAATAATGTGAATGTAGATGTCATACGAGTCAAAAGTACAGCCACAAAAATGGTGTCATCAGTCCAAACGGAAGAAACAAACTAGATAATACAGTTAAGGGGCTACATCGAAATCGAAAAATTGGCAGCGGATATAATACAGGCCAGAATGCCAGAATTAAGATCGCAAAAATATGTTTACGAGGAGCTAATCTTATTCAAAGAAGGTTTCCTATCTCCATAGATAGAGTGTTTGAGACCAACCCAAGCAGACGAAATCATGAAAGAAGTTCATGAGGGACTATGTGGGACGCATTAAGGAGTCTGAAAAATCGTGAAGAATATAATTTTAGCAGGGTATCATTGGCCAACAATGTTAAAATATGCGCACAACTTCATGTTAAAGTGTAAAATCTACCAAATTAATGCATCAGTATCGCATAAGCCACAGTATAATCTAAATAGAATATATGGAGCCTGGCCATTCAAAAAATGGGGAATCGACTTGGTTGGACCTTTCCCTATAGTAATTGGTAATGCCAAGGTTCTAATCCTAGCAATTGACTATTTCACAAAATGGGTAGAAGTTAAGCTATTGGTAAGAGTCACGGCATAAGTAGAAAGAATGTTTATTTGGAAAAAATATAGTTTGTCGGTTTGGTCTACCTCAAACTATCTTGACAGATAATAGTACGCAATTCATGAGTGGAACCTTCACCGAGTGGTGCTCGAAGTTAGGCATCACGCCGAATTTCACGTCTGTAGGTTATCCCCAAGCTAATGGCCAAGTGGAGGTAACTAGCAGAATGTTAGTACAAGGAATTCAAAAAAATTTGGAAGGAAAGCAAACTGGATGGGTAGAGGAGATACCCAATGCATTATGGTCTTATAGAATGACCGTAAGAGAGCCAACTGGAGAGATACAATACAACCTAGTTTACGGTCATGAAGCAGTAATACTAGTCAAAATTGGGAACTCATGTCTTAGAGTGGAAAATACAATAAAGGTGATAATCCTGATATGATGAGAATTGAGCCAGATGAACTTGAGGAGAAAAGGAAATATGCTATGATCATAGAGGTAAAGTATAAGCAGAAGGTGTCCTGAGCATATAATGATAAGGTCAGGAAGATGAAGTTTTGAGTTGGAAATCTTGTGTTGCAAAAGAATGAGGAAAGCTTGGTAGAGGAAAAAGGAAAACTATACCCAAAATGGGAAGGCACATACAAAGTAACAAAAGCGCACCAATCTAATAGCTATGAGCTAGAAAGTTTTAATGGCAGCAGTGTCCCGAACACTTGGCATGTAATCAACCTAAGGAACTTCTATGTTTAGCTATGCTTAGTAGGTATCAGGAATAGCTCAGTTCTACAAGCCCATTCAAACAACCCCTATATATTCATCCGCATAGCACATTGTAAAGAAAATCAAATCTCACATCGCGAAACCGTGAACAAGAAAGTTTGTACAATCTCAATACAATAACCGATAGATGCTGTCAAAATACAAATGCTAAATCAAAAAAGTGATAAAAGCAAGAAATAGATCTTTCGGCTTCGCACAACATAGGTTTACAACCTCAAATTTGCAAGCTATAGATCTTGAAAAAAGAAACGTAAAGGCGCATGTGTCTACCAAAACAGCGACAAAAGCAAGAAATATATCTTACGCCTTCTTACAACATAAGTTTACAATCTCAAAATCACAAGCTACAGATATTGGAAAATGAAATTCAAAAGCACATGTGCCTACAAAACAGCGACTAAAGCAAGTGATATAACTTACAAATTGGCATGAATTAGGTGGTCACTTTATACTAGTCATAAGCAAACACAGTGAAAATAAAAAAACAAGGTAACACAAAATAGAAGCACAAAGATAGTACTTGAAGTATTTGGAGAAGGCAATTATTACATCAAAGCAAAATAAGTTATCTATACCTTGGTGCTCGAGATGCCCAAGCAGAAAAACAACTACCAGAGTGGTGGGATTGCTCAGCCTGATACTCTTCGTTGGATAAAATATGCTCATAGCGCCATTTTATATGCAAGTAAGCAGGGTGGCGGGTTGGACCACTTTGCTGCATATGTTTAAGATACGTATCATAGTACTTTTTAAAGTTAGATATGTGACCAAACTCATAACTATGAAGTTGAATATTCATGACATCAATGGTGTCTTGATAACTTTTATTCAAGTTCTCTGGGTTATATATCTGCTTCAGTAGTTGACGAATATGTGATCTAAATGATTCAGATAGGTTAATCCTCCGACCATTAATATTTATCGTTATATCCCCATGGTTTGTAGAACAACGAGACTCTGCAAAAACATCCTTGAGTATTTCTTTGTAATAAACAAAAGCTTACCCAAGTTGACGCACGCATGAGTTAATGTGATCAAACTCAGCACGAAGGTGATCATTCTTATTACACAGGTGAGTATTCTTGGTGAACTGTTCATCAAATTTGCTCTGTCACCCTGAGGAACAAGTGGAAAGGCGATCACATTCATCCCACTTCTCCTTCAGATGATCCAATAGTTGGTTAATTTAAGATTACAACTTATCTATAATTACAGTATTTTGATGAGCTTCGCGTGCTTTGTTTGCGGAGAAATATTTACTTCATTTTTCTGAACAGTCAATTGAATCAAGTCTTGCTGCTTCAGCTCAATAAGATTATTTTTTTGGGATTACAATCCTTTAAAATCGCGAATATAGTCTTATGACTCGCTTATGGTTTCCTTCCATCAACGCTCCAGATCGTTGACACTAAGTAGCAAGTATTTGAGATGAATACCCAACAACAGTGCTCACTCTTAAACACGATTGAGAAGGTTGAGCGAGTGCACAAACACACCAACAAGTTTGAGATCAACTAAGCTACGACCAATATCCTTATCGAGGGTTTCAATATTGTAGCCGTCAGGAACAAATTTACTACAAGGAAAACCTGTAGGAGAGGATAGAGATGATGAGGAAGTTGGGACACACCACCCATGACATAATGGAATAGATTTCAAACCATAACTCCTAACATTTGAAAAATGATCACTAAAAAATAGCTCAAGAAGTTCCTTTGACAGGGAATTAGTACCCTCAACCAAGCTAATAGGGCAGCATGAATTGGTGGACATAAACCGAGGATGTTGCTCAGAGCGAACATTGGAACCCAACGTGTTAAGAGGATTGAAAAAATTACCGTCGCTCAAAATATCGAATTCCTGCATACGAATAAATATGAAGGAAAAATACAACCAAATTCACATTGTTAGTAAAAAATAGTTCAGGCATACTTAAAAGTACCCTTATACATTACAAATATAAAATTCAAAAGGTTTTAAGTTAATCCATAACACTAAAATTAACTAAGTTTTACAAGAGAAGCAGATGTATCATGAGCAACAAGAGCATACCCCTTCCCATTCTGAGCAGATATTACAGAACCCTCCGCATTCACATTAACCTTTGATCAGGAGATGACTGAAGATCAGTAGAAGCTAATGAGTGGCTGTCAACATAATCCACATTGCAATATCGTAGCTAAAAAATAGAAGGCAAAGAGGGTATTCGATGCGATAACAAGGCATAAGGATGTCCACCATCCAATTTTTTTTTGATAAATTTAGCATTAAGCAAAGCCTTCTACTGCTCCAATATCTCCCCGAACTTATTTCTTCGGCTTCAAAGACGGGTTTGTCCGTCGTAGCTTCATCAATTCCTCGCACTAATAAACACTGCGAGTGAAACTGGTAATTTGTTCAAAAAAGTTGAAAAAGGACTTTGTCTTAAATAGCTTATCAGCAAAAACTTGGGGATAACTGGGCGTAGCAGGACCTTTGGTCCGTATCTTCTCAAACTCAGTGTGGAGCTTACTAGCCCCTTCTTCGGCAACCTGCACATGCTTCTCCTCAGCTTCAAGTGAGATCTTCATAGCCTAATGATGCGTCTTGCTAGCTTTATACTACACCAAAAACAAATCGTCCTGCTTGGAGAATTTGGCAACCCGCTCGCCAACAAGATTAAGACCCTCACCATTCTTAAAAATCTTACAGAGAAAAGACACAAACGAACATAACATTCAAATATCATAGTAAAAACATACTAACATAATAAAAAATTATTTTTAAACTACAGAAAACATACAACGATCATCGACTCATGCTGAGGGAGTTGGGAAAGAGTGATAGGAAGACCCCCTTCTTCAAACAAATTACCACTTCGCACCAGAGGCTTAGAACGGGAATGACTAGTGTGACCCTTTTTCTCAGAAGGCTCTCCAAGGTAGCCAACGAACTGCCACTATGTTTCTTTCTAATTTTTATTTCTTGAGCGAGAGCGGTATCATCAACTATATGCACCTCCTTCCCTTTTGGCACTTTACCTTCAATATGCGCTAATTGGGAGTTCTCCACATCGAAGTTCTTCTGAGAGACACCATCAGCACCAATTTCATGTAGTAGTACACACGTGTTTTCCATCTCCTCTGGCTTCTCATCAGTGATAAACCATTTGTCAATCTTTCTCCCAACTAGATCCATATCTACCATTCAACATACAACTTAAGTCAGGCAAACACACAAATACAACAGAGAAATATAAAAACAACAAGATATAACTAAAAATACATACAATATCAAAATAAAATAAGGCATGCGAAATAAAGAAACAATAAGTTAACAACAAACAAACACCTTCGCTGTCAGATTCAGCAGGGTGCAGACCTATCGAGTGTTTTTCTAGTTTTAAAACAACCTCGGACTCAGAAATAAGATGAATTTCTATCTTGGGAAGCTTAGACTTAGGAACACTATAATTCCAAGCCTGAAGAAATTGATCTCACTAAGGATCCAGTTTAACATATAAAAACATTGTGCCACATGCAGCATATACTAGGAAACCCACTGACGAACTCGAAATTAGGAATGATGGGATAAAAAGTAAATTCATCATATGAGTTTTTCACCTAATGAAGCAAGTACAAGATACGAAGCAAGTTAACAAAAAAAAACATTGGCTTGGGTACACACGTAGTGAAAATGCACAATAATTGCGATACCCTAAGGATGCAACTGAGACAACGTGATTTGATAACATAGAATCAAATCTACAACATGTTGAGGAAGGGGAAAGACAAGACAAAACTTGAGAAATTATAAATAGAAAGATATATAACCAGTAGGGGAAGTGCGAACACTCTCATAAATAAGAGGAGGCCCGAGCTTAAAAAAAGATATGAAATGAAAATCAATTTGTAAATTTTCCAAACAGTTTTCAGACCATACGCTATTAATGTTAGGAAAATTAGCGGATGATTGGAATCTTCCACAGAATTAACATCATCAACCTGGACATCCTCTATAGGAGAATCAGTGATAGTAGGGGTAAATATTTCGGCCTGAATGATTCCTAACATCTCAGATGAAAACCCTATTAATTAGAGTCACAAAACAAAGAGAGTGTATTCTGGAAAAAAATGAAAAATATCACGGGTAACACGCCGAAGAAGACAACCGGATAATTTTTGGGAAAACGTAAACAAAAAATTTGGGAAAACAGAGGCACTGCTAAGATTCACAAGTGAAAGAAATGCATTAAAATAAGTTACAGAGAGACTTATAAGTTGAAAGAGCGGAGAAAAATGATGCACATAAAGAATAAGAAGAGACAAGGATATGGAGGACTGAGCCGTTTGAAGAAGCAATAAAGTCCAATATTAAAACCAAGACATTGAAACGTAAAAAAATTAAGTGTTAAATTTGTCAAAAACATCATGATGAAATTTTGACACAAAAATTAAATGACCTTTTACGGAAAACGAGATGAAGACAAAATATGAATAGATGATAGATGATATGTAAAAGAGAAAGAACAACGATGGAGTTAGGTAAGTCAATTTAAGGCCTTTAAAATATAAGAAAAGATAAAGACATATGAGAGAATTACGAAAATTGTAGCGAGTAATACGAAGAGAATCTCGGTTTAGTGATACAAGATCACAATAGCCAAGCTTATCTAGAGCTATAATATTTTGAACAATGAATTCAAATTCGAATTCAAAAACCAAACATTCCGCAAAAATTGCAAATGTAGCCAAGAAGCATGCAACACTTCGTGAAGACAATGTAAATTGTTGTCTTGGGAAACACATTGTTACAGCTTAAGAGATAAATAAAACAACAGTTTGTACACATACAACAGATACAGTCATCGCTTCTTGTTCCATTGACTTCATGGACAGGGGGGATTATGGTGTATACCTAACCCGCAAGCTAAAAGTTGTTGGTCTTTAGGCCCAGCCCAAGACTTGGCCACTAACCAGACAATGCGAAACCATGTTTGGAAATGGGGAAGGCACTCTCAAGTGATCCTGAATTCTAGCAACCATGATACAATCAACGATTTGGAACACTAGTAAGGTGAAGTGACGATCATGATCCACTATAAATATAAGAGCAGAAGCACAGGCTCAGGTAAGTTGAGCTAACATAGAAATACTAATTCTCTAGAGGAAATAATTGACTTGATCGTCAAAGTCCTTTCCCCGAAATAACTTTCGAGTCCTTTTTGTAGGACCGCACTTACTCTACGATGATCGCCATCCACTTCACCTGACGGGGAATACCACATCATCCGACAACCGAATGGCTGTGGGAGGATCAACTTCACTATGTCCATTAAGTTCCCACATGTAAGGATTAACAGCACTGTGCCTAAGATTCTCATCTAATACTCTTTGTTTCATTCTGGAGTCGCTTTCAGATTCAGATGCTACTGAATTCTCAATGTTTGGCTCTGTTTGGCCAAATTGAAGGTCGCGGGACCTGTTTGGCTAAATTGAGGGTTGCAAGTGCCCGTTTAGATAAACTGAGAGTGTGCAGCTGAATCTAATTTAATCTCTTTCACTCTTTTTGTGTTCTTCTTAGTTGTCTTCTCTATTTCCAAACCAAATATCAATTCCGGGTTTGATGATCTACCCATAAACTAAGTACTAACAAAAAATTAATAGATAAAATTAAATAGAAACTGTCTAACCTTTCCCCGACGGTGGCGCCAATTTGGTGAACGTAGTTTCACTCACCAAAATAATTTGAAAACTATAATGATGAAATTAGTGCAGTAGTAACTAGAGTCACTGCCACGAGGAACAGAGCAATAACTATAGTAAAAAAACCTAGTAATATAGAACACTTTTGGTGTAGCCACCACGCCTAATTTTAAAGAAATTTTCTAACAAGCAAAACAAAAATAAAAAAACCAAAATAGGTATTAAAATGAAACATAACAAATATTAGAATCTGGAAAATATAGGATGAATATACTTGGCTCTAAATAACTCACATTAGTAATAATCATCTGATCAATTCATATGCTGCTGAAGTCTTAATGTCAGGCTCCGTATAGACAGACAGAAGGTTACAAGGCGCTGGTTGGCCAAATTGAAGGTCACATGGGGGTGTTTGGCCAAATTGAGGGTCGTAGGTGCTGGTTTGGCCAAATTTAGGGTCGCAGGTGCCTGTTTGGCCAAACTGAGCGTGTGCAGCAGAATCTAATTCATTTTCTTTCACTATTTTTCTATTTTGATTGGCTGTCTTCTCCATTTCTGAATCAAATATTAATTCCTACTTCGATGATCTGCTCATAAACAAGAACTAACACACAAAATTAGCAGGTAAAGTTAAGTAGAAATTGATAAACAGTTCAGTGGCAGCGGCGCCAATTTGGTGAACGTCGTTTCACTCACCAAAATAATATAAAAATATTATGATGAAATCAACACAGTTGTAAATAGATACAATCCCATAAGGAATAGAGCAATAACTATAATAAAAAGGTTACCTACTATTATTTGTAAAACTATATAAGAATTATGGAAAACTGTTGTGCTTTCATTCATCATATCAATAGGTATTTATACAAGGAGTTTGCGTAGAGAATAAGAAATGATAAAAAAAACCTAATCATATACAATTTTAGATTTACCAAAAATAAAAATTATACTCTAATACCACCCACAAGATCATGGAGGTGGAGTGATGTGAAGCTTGGACTGAAGACCATCAAATTGTGCGGCACCAACAACTTTTGTAAAAATGTCAGCAATATGATCAAGAGAACAAACATGCTAAACAATAAGAGAACCATCCTAATCTTGCTCACGAAAAAAAAATGATAATCAATCTTGACATGCTTGGACCTCTGATGAAAAATCAGATTAACAAATGTGAAGGTAGGCCTCAGGTTATCACAAAGAAGAATAGGCGGAAGAGAAAAATGAGCCTGGAGCTCAAATAAAAACTCCTGAATTTAGATAAGCTTTGTAGAGAAAACGCAATAACCTTGTATTCAACCTATGAGCTTGATGTTTCCACAACTTGTTACTTCTTCGATGACCAACCGATGAGTTTTCCACCATAGTAAATGGCAAAACCATGCTGAGAACGACAGTCATCACCACTAGAGGTCCATACTGCATGAGAGGAGGCTACAAGGCGAGTATTTGTACAAGGTCAAAGAGTAAGAACAAAATCTAGGGACCTCTTTAAATAATGCAAAATACATTTAACAGAAGACCAATGCAGCTCAGTTGGATTGTGCCCAAACTGACAGAAACGATTAAAAGCATAAGAAATTTTTGGACGAGTTATCGTGGTATACTTAAAAGCTTCAACAATACTGCGTAAAAGTGATCACACACAAGACCCCCAACCTGTGTAGGTCGGGACCCAGGATTAGCCGGAGAAGCAATTGGTTTGGCATCAACCATTTTTCTATGCTACAAGAGATCTCGAATACATTTCAGCTAAGAAAGAACCATGCTCAATTTGAACCTAGTGAGTTCAATCCCCAGAATAATGCAAATGACCAAGATCACAAAGCGAAAAAGCATCATTTAATTTACCAATAAACTTCGTAATGAGGGCAGTAGATGACCAGTAACAATTAAATCATCAACATACACCAAAATATACAAGATCTGTGTGCCATGTCTGTGAATGAATATAGTAGTATCATACTTACAATTAGCAAATCCATGAGCCTGAAGAAAAAGTCTGAACTTAGTAAACTAAGCCCAAGACATCTGCTTAAGGCCATACAGTGCTTTCTGAAGTAGACACACATGTGAGGGCTGAGAACCATCAACAAAACCAGGAGGTTTCGATATGTAAACTGTCTCAGAGATCACCATTTAAAAATTCATTATTAATGTCAACCTATTGTAAGGGCCAATCAAGTGTAAGAGCAATAGACAAGACAAGCTGAATAGTAGTATGCTTGACAACGTGGCTGAATGTATCAATATAATTAACACCTTCTTCCCGATTGAACCATTTGGCCACAAGATGCTCTTGGTAACCCTCAACTGAACCATCTTTCTTACTATTCATCATGTACAACCACTTAGAACCAACAATTTTAGCATTACGAAGAGGCGAAACTAAAGTTGACATCCCATTATGCATTAGAGCATTATATTCAACTTGCATTGTATTTTCCATTCAGGTTACTTAAAAGCTTGAGAAAATGTTTTAGGTTCGGAAAGAGTTATTTGAGGGGGAGGCAAAGGATACCGGGTAGAGATGAAAGCTTTAGGCTTAAGATTGTTGGTTTCTGAGAGAGTGACCATGGAGTATTGGGTGTTATCAAAGTGACGAAAATAGGACAGGTAGGTGGTTTTAGGAGCGTACATGGGGGAATTGGTGATTGTGAATTGGGAAGCAGAAATGAGGGTGACCGGTGGGCTATCCAGTGGAGATAGAGACATTGGCTGAGGGACAGAGGTGGGTTACTGGCTGATTGGGTCAGGAGTCATCAGACTGGACACTGGAGGCGACGCAGAGAGCGATGCGCTGGGAGGAGTTGGTTGCGTTTGTAGTGACATGTCAGGAGTAGACGATCGCACGTCAGTCTGACCGACAGAGACAGCGTAACGGAAGGTGAAGGGAGCGGCAAGACTGAGTTAAGAGCTAGAGTAGAGGCACCTAGTTTAAGTAGGTAAAAAACTACATAACTAGTGTGGGAAGATGGATTAAATGAGACAAGAGTTATATGATCATGATATGGAAAATTTGATTTATAAAAAGTGACATAACTGGTATTGTAAACACGATTTTATGGAATATGTATGCAAAGATAACCTTTATCATGAGAACTGTATCCAATAAATACACAGGGAGAAGAGCGATACTTAAGTTTGTTAGATCTATATGGACGAAGGAAAGGATGTCACAGTCAACCAAATGTCTTAAAAAATTCATAATCAGGAATTTTATGAAAAGGTGACTCAAATGGATATTTATGGCTTAGTGTTGGAGAAAGTGTATGATTATGAAAGTATACAGAGGTATGAAAGTTGTGCTCCCAGAAGACAGTGGGTAGTCGAGCATGCGACAGAAGAGAAAAGGCATTTCTCAACAATCGTACGATGACGACATTCAACAACACCATTTTGAGACTGAGTATGAGGACAAGAAACATGATGAGAAATACCATGACTTTGTAGGTAAGAAGGGACAGATCAAAATTCACCCCCAGTCTGATTGGAATTGTTTAATTTTAGAGTCAAACTGAGTTTCAGGCATTTTTAGGAAAAATTGGAACTGATGAAGAACCTCTGTTTTTTAGAAATAAAATATATCCAAACAAATATTGTGTAGTCATCGACAAAAATAAAAAATAACTATTTCCATAAATGAAGAAACAAGGGAAGGACCCCAAACATCCGAGTAAAGAAGATCAAAATGAGCCTTACTAAACTCATGAACATGAGAAATAGTAATCTATAGCTCTTACCAAGCTCAAAAGACTCACAAATGGGTTGTAAGTTATTTAACGACAAAGGAAGCTTAAAGCAATAAATGAAAATATGAAGAGAAGACTCATGAGGATTACCAAGATATGCATGTTAGGTTTGTAAGCCAGCATGCACACCAAGTAGAGCAATAGAGAGAGCTTTGGATGACTGGGGTGGTGGGCTGAGGTGATAGAGATCATTTTCACCGGTTATGGTTAGAATTGTCCCACCTTACTGATCCTTCACATAACAATGAGTAGGGAAAATTGCATATAAGTACTATTATCTTTAGTAATTTGAGAAACACTAAGGAGATTTTTGCAAATATCGGGAAAAATAGGATATTATGTAAATGAACAAGCCTGTTAAAAGATGGCAAAATAGATGATCCCAAATGCGTAATAGGAAGGGACTTACCATTGCCAACTTTTAAGACGTCATTACCAGTGTATTCAGAATTAATAAAGATATTGGAGAAGTTAGAAGTAACATGATTAATAGAAATAGAATCAAAGAACCACGCAGGGTTATGCAGAGCGGATGGAGGCGCCGGATTAGCCATTACATAGGCTTGGCGGACATTCATCGATAGCTAACGAGGCCGATTGTCATAGCGTTGCGGGTTTGATTGGATTGGATGGTAATGTGTCGTCGGGAACTCAATCATGTTCAGTCGTTGCCAACAATTGAGAGCTTCATGACTGGATCAACGAAAAATGTGGCATTAGAGGGCTAGCTGCGAGGACCCATCAGACGCTGAAACAGATGACTGGGTGGCGGTGTTGGCCGCAAAGTGAGAGGTTGGCCGTGCATGTCCTGCTTGTGGGCTTCCTCCTCCAATAACATACCCAGGAGCTGATGTGAGGAGATCGCCCATGTACAAAAATTGAAGGCAGTGGGAAACGCGGAGTAAGTCTCATCGAGGCCATGAAGAATGCATTCAACAAATTCATCATTGGAAACAAAGTGAGAGCACTCGACAAGATAATTAGAAAACGAGCAATTTTCTCCACACATTCATGAATTGAGAGAGAACCCTTCGGAATGGTTTGAAGTTGGTGCTTGAGATGCACCAAATTGGTGCAAGTTTGCGCATGGAACATCTATACTAAAATAATCCAGGCATCAGATGTTGTGACCTCACAGACAACATAAGAAGCGGCATTGAGATTGTCGACTAGATCCATAGGAGAACCAAATGATCATTTTTTCCAAGAAGCAAACTCCAGATTGGGTATGGCGGATGATTACGACTTGGAAGGATCTGTTGTAGGTGGCAGAGCTTCAGGCGGAGCCGAACCCGATAGCAAAAAAGAATCCAAATCGTTAGCCACAAGAGCATACTTGATGGACTGGCGCCATATAGAATAATTATGGTGATCAAGCATTTGCAAATTGTAACACACACTTAATTGTAACCCAAACATTTGCAAGTTGTAACACAAACTTAATTGTTCCCCATTTTGCTGTTACAATCTTACCTAGTTATCTGTATAGCTTCCATAAGAACTCGCTACTTACTAACCCTTTCAAACGATTATGTATTGGTTGAATTAGATAGCAATATCCTAACAATATTCAAGTTGATCGGGTTTAAATACATTAATAATAAATTAAACCTAAAACAATCACGAACACATAAGAATCAATTATAAAATAATTAGGCCGCACGATTT
>JAULKM010102964.1:0-42703 GCA_032355605.1 Rubia tinctorum | reverse complement strand
GAGAACCACTCCATTAACATTTCTAAGTACTATCCCTATACCTGTCTTTGATAACTGATTGTTCCATGCAGCATCAACATTAATTTTAAAACCAGTCATCGGCTTTTTCCATATAATAGGGATAATAGATGGTCTGGGAATTTTCAGAATCGGGGAGAGACCAAAAGAGAACACTAAGGCAGCTTCAACTTGATTTTTTGGAAAAATTGGGTTAGCTGTGAATGTGTAGAAGATCTGTTCCTTAATTTCATTTAGAGTCAAATGGACAGAAGGCTTGACCTCCTGAAAAAGAAACCTATTTCTAGCTTTCCATAATGTCCAACATGTTATAGCAATGGTAGCATTGATAAATTGTAAATGCAAATGAGGCAAACCAGTGTAAGAATAGTAGAAGGAGATTCTATCCCACAGGGATGAGAAGTCTCGGTCTATTATTCCCACAGAACAGAGAATTTGTGACCAAATTTGCCCAGAGAAATCACAGCCATTGAAAAAATGCTCTACAGAATCTATGTGTTCACAGAAACAGCATTTTGAAGCAAATTTAAAACCTTTAAAGCATAAAACATTCTCAAAAGGCAGCAGACAGTTGAGTAATTTCCACATGAATATCTTAATTTTTTTTTAGCCTTACCTTTCCAAATTTTATCCAGTGTAGTTGATTTACCTCTTTCATCCCTTAAAGTTGAATAAGCCGATTTGAATGTGAAAAATCCAGTGATATTGGGTTTCCAGATCAGCCTGTCTTCTCTATGTGATGAAATTGTAGCCTCCTGTAAAACCAATGTAAGATCTGGAGAAATGAAAGAGGAAATTTGAGGGATCATAAGGTCCCTATTAGTGATAAAACAAGATATTGTACAGTCCTCTGGAATCAGTGTTGAAGATGGAGGACAAATATCCTGTATGGGACCATGATCAGTCCAATTAGAGGACCAGAAATTAGAAGCCCCACTTCCAATAATGACCCTTGAGTGTGCCATTGCTATAAATGGATGTGGAGGAATCAGATTCCTCTTTCATGAGAGGTTTTAGAGTTTACTACAAATGGATACGTGTAAAATTTGTGGGCCTAAGGAAGCGCATTTGTAAGTTAAAGCATATTCAACATACATATAAGTGACAGTATGGCCTATGGTTTTCTAATTCTATGTAAAATATGGGTTACATTCAAGTTAATCAAGTTTATGTGTTTCATACACTATGACACTGCCATAAACCATTTTATGTTTTTTTTGGTATTGTGTAACATGATCACAAAAACACAATTATGCTATTGTGACTGATATTAAAGTTGACTTTATGCTCTACTTCTATCTTTTGTTCAAGTTAATTAAGTTACTAGCCAAACAATGGAAATGCAGAACACTACAATAGAACCACATGCACTTCAAAGTATTGATTATACCATACCTTCCGAAGGACTTCCAGACTCGGAAGTCACTCTGAACTACAAACCTTTTTGAATTTTACCAAAATTACCATAACAATTAACTCCGAGAAAAACATCCAACTACATTTTTTTCTTCGACTGTTTTTTGCGCTTTCACCTTCTCTTTGTGACCTTTTCTCCACCATCGACCCTCATTAAGCAAAATGTCGATTTCTTCCAAGCCAAATTGAGTATGACGTCCGAAACTATTGAATTCTTTGCATTCATACTCCTCAATGCATGCTCTATTACCTTCAACTACAATCTCCCACCATGGGTCTATTGTATCTTTGATTTAAAACACTTGGTGAGCTTGTGTGGCCAATATGAAGGGATCATCCTTCCAACCAACTCAGCTATGATCTACAAGTGTGAAACCCGAATCCTCATTCTTGAGGCCATTGTTCACATCAACCCATTAACATTTTGAAAATCGGAACTCGCATTGTGACATAATAAAGTTCTTAAATTTCAATAATAGTTCTGAAATAGCTACTTAGGGTGTACATGGGATTGTCATCGCTACCACTCACAACATGCAAAGCCTTAGACATGAGAGTTATACCATTGTTCTGCGACACATTCTTTTCGTCCATAGATTTTGTCCCAAATGTAAATCCATTTATGGCATAAGCTCTATGTGACAAAACTGTCCCTGGTAGTCTTTGGGCCAACCGTTTCACAGAGGATGGATGCCTACCCATCTCCTCGTGATCCCATAGCCATGAAGAAAAATAGAAGCGTGTTGTTACAGAACACGTGCTTAGTTGAATTTGGGATTCAAGACCCTAATAGCCTTCATGTGGATCTCGATGTATGGGACGACATCCTCATAGTTTTTTAGAACATAGGGGTGAGCGGCACACAAATCATGCAAACTATGGTTTAACAGCTTCCCCTACCTAACACCCTGTCTGCCCTACCTCCTTTCATGCCTTGATTTTGGAATGCTAACAGAATCAACATCCTTTATATAATTTGTACAAAATTCAATAACTTTCCCTACAATGTGATGCTGCACAATACTGGCATCGGACCGGTACCGATTCTTGACAAAGTGTTTGAAACTTCCATGTACTTTTCAAGCGGGTACATCAATCGTAGAAATACAGGACCTTAGAGTTTGATCTCCTTCACTAAATATACTATTAAATTTAGCATAATATCAAAAAACAAGGGGGGGTAGTACATCTCCATCGGACAAAGAACTTTGACTACCATCAATTGGAAATGATCAAGCTTGGCAACGGTAATGGATTTCGAACAAATTGACTTGAAGAAAAATGAAAATCTTAGTGATGCATAGTCTAACATGAGATGGTTGAGATGCCCTAATCACAATGGTATTCAATTATTGCATCAAACTATGACATTAATGTGATTTTAAACCAACCAATTTCAAATCAGTGTGAGTAACACATGAACTAATGTTTGAAGAATAACTAGTTGGCACCTTGACACCATTAAGGGTCTCACAATATGAATTATTCTCCACCTCCGACATGGAATAATATGCTGGAGGTAAATACCAATCATCGCTATTTCTAACAGGACCTAAATCTTTCTTAATTCTTATTTCGACTAGGTCAAGCCGAGCCTTCAGACAGTCCTTAGTGTTACCAGGTGTATTCAACAATGTTCCCACCAAATAATCACACACATTCTTCTCAATGTGCATTACATCAAAAAAATGCCTAATTTACAGGTGCTTCCGATAAGGCAGTTTTAAAAATATAGAGCATTTCTTCCAATTTCCCTCACAAGCAGTCTTTTGCTTTTTTCCCAAAATCAATAGGCAAATCTCCCCACCAATGAATCACTCACATTCTACTCAATGTGGATTACATTAAGACAATTCCGGATTTACAGGTGCTTCCAATAAGGGAGTTTAAAAAATATAGAGCATTTCTTCCAACATCCCTCACAAGCAGCCTTTTATTTTTTCCCAAAATCAATAGGCAAATATTTAATTCTATCAAATTCCTCAACACTAGTCAAGGGTATTGGTGGCTCCCTAAGCTCCACTTCACCATTGAACCACTTCTAAGCTACAAACCATAGATGACTGTCTGGAAAAAAAAACCTTTGGCCAAGATAAGCTGTTTTACACTCATGTTTCAACTGGCAGAAGGTTGTTTCCTTCTCACACACCGGACAAGCATAGCATCCTTTTAGCGAGTACTCTGGAAAGTTCCCTACACGGGAAAATTGTTTAAGGTACAAAACAACAAAGCTGTCAATGTAAAATGTTCTTTTGAACTTCCATCATACTTACGAACCCCAATATTGAACAAGGTTAAAAAATCACCCACTAACTAAGCCAAGTAAACATAAATGTCGTTACTAGGTTGTTTAGGACCGGAGATGATCATAGATAATAACACACACTTCCTTTTCATTTTCAACCAATATGGTAGATTATGACTTGTGTGTGCTACTTATATTACAAAATGGATTCATTCCGTCAGAGAGAGCCCTAGTCTCAAATGTCATGGTCCTACACCCAATTAAGGATACATAGTATCCACTTTCTTCCATTGTTCACCATCCGACGTATGACTGATGGCACCATCCACTTATCATTCTCTTTTGGCGTACCATCGCAATAACTTTGCATCTTCTTTGGAAGTAAACAACTTCTCTAAGCATGTAATGATAGGGAGATACCATAAAACTTTGGCCGGTGTCTTTTTCTTCAAAGTCAACTCCGCTACAGCACCAACATCAATTCCACCATGCTCTAACTTGTAACAAAATTTTCCACAAACCTAAAAATTATCTAGGACCTTATCCTCCTTCCCACTATATAACATACAGTCGTTGGGACAAACATTAATGTTTTTTTCAATTCCGACCTAATTGGACATAAAATTCTTTTAGCGCCATACGATCGGTTGGGCAAAAGATTTCCTTCGATTAGCAAATCACGAATCAATTCATGAGTCTCTATCATCCCTTTTTCATTCCAACCATATTTTTCTCTCAAATTTATAAATTGCAAGGTTCCCTAACGATTCAATTTTAAGAGCACCATTGTACAAGGGAGCCTTCTTATTGTTATGCAAATCTTCAAGGACCTCAACGTTACCATGAAAATCTATCGAAACATCCTTCGCCATCTCCTCAAATCCCTCATTAGGAAATGGATCATCTAATTCATTACGAATTTGGCCTTCCTCCGCACCCATTTCACCCTCCCCATGCCACACCCAAGAAATGTAACTAGTTTGAACACCACGCATGATGAGATGTTCACGTAACTTCTTTCACACAAAATATACATCATTTATACAATCCTTACAAGGGCACCAAGATCGTAACACACCATTCTTTGAAGCGTCTACAAAGGCAACCACAAGAAAGGATTCAATCAACAAGAATTACTCTTGTTATTTTCTCAAGTCCCTACTAATAAGTTCAACTCGGTCCATAATCGATTACCTATATAGGTGTGTAATTCACAAGCCTATTAACAAGAAGAACAACATATACATTCCTAGAACTTCATGATGCCTAATCGCCACTTTCATTTTCCAAACAAAAGGGTGTAAACAAAATATGAACATAAATACCAGGTTTTGAAATAATACCAATTGGGTAAGTTCCGAACTCGGAAGTCTTTCCCGGGGGCCCTGATTCCTGAGCCTCCTTACTTCCGAGTCCGCAACAACTATCCTATTCATGGTCCAATTCAGGAATTGTACGAGCCATCCATCACCACACGTTCCAAACTCGGAACCAGGTCATGCTAGCATTTCGAAATCGTAACAACACCGGTTAGAAGACGGTTTGGCATAAATGCCTTCTATTGAACCAAAACAATGATGGTTCTATAACGAACCATCTTATATTGTGAATCATAGAAGGCGGTTCTTGAAAAACTGCTTTCTTATTTAGTTGAACCGCCTTCATTTTGTGAAGCAACCTGAATCACCCTAGTTCCGAATTCGAAACTTATGAAGGAAGGCGGTTCCTCAAAAAAAAATAAAGGAACCGCCTTTGTTGGTTGTCTTTAATCAAGCAGCCTCCATTGGTGTGATGGGAAAAAATTGGACAAAAAGGTACCTGGAAAAATATTAGCAATAGATCCCTGTAAAATAATTTGAAATATGTCCATGTAAAATTATTAGAGATAGGTCCATAGAGCTAGAATATAGTTAGAATTGTATAAAGGACCATCCCTAAATTTTAGGCTACCTCACATGACACTATCTCTAAAATGAAAATGGTGGAAAGGTTTCCAAAGGATAATTGAATCTTAGTTAATCACCAAATCCAACAAATATGTAGTCTTGTATATTTATTTATTTATTTTCAATAATACCACATGTTTTGGTGGGGGTTTGGCATGGATCCTACCCCTTTATTAAAATAAAAATAAATTACAAAGAAAGTGTGAGACACAAAAATAATAACCTTACCTCAAAAATAAAACAAAAAAGGCATAAAAATACCTTTCCTACTAATCTAACATGCCTTTTTAGCACCAATAAGTTAAAATATAATAAATAACTACAAGTATAGTTCTGTAATACAATTATCACAATAAAAAGAATTTAGATCCCATGATGACCTCGAATATAGAGGAATTCCCTGCGATCTAGTTGCACCAAACCTTTTATTCTCCTTGGCAATGACTGTTGATCAAGAAAATGGTTTGTTCTTGTTGATCTTTTATTACAATACCAACCCCTGCATAACTATTACTCATAGAAGAACCATTTGTATTTAGTTTGACGTGCAGGAAATCTCCAAGAAAACAAACCATCATATCTGCTTGTAGCATTTCTAGCAGAATACTTTATCAGATCAAATAAGAGCTCAAGTAAATCATATTGGCCGGAGAAATGAACAGAATTCTGTTTCAAAATGATCTAAATTAAGCTCAAAATTTTGCTTGAATGATTTAGCTGCATCAAGTTTAATGTTATCCATAACAAATGAGACTTCAAAACACCTGATAACCTAAACAGTTAGAACTGGAAGCAGTCTTGCAAAAAAAAATTTGGATTCCGGCCATGATAATCATTTGAGTTCCAGTAATAGAAAAATATATCCTGTAAGTTATCAAAATAATGATACTGAATATCATAGAACTGATTCAGATTTTTCCAAATTAAATATGCAAAGGAATAATCATTAAAAGGGTATATAATGCAGTCTCTCACTCGAATTATTACAAAGAAAGCATTTAGACAGTTGATGAATTTGAAAACCTTCAAGAACATCAGCAATAGGAATTAACCTATTCAATAACCTCCATGCAAATAAATTCATTTTTCTAGGTGTTTAATTGAGTTCAATTGTTGTTTTTTTTTTGCTGAAGTAAGTTGTCCATTAAGTTCTGCAGTTCAATCAATTCATCAAATTATTCTTCGAATAATGGAAAGTCCATAGCTAATATACCCAATATATTAGGTGTGAAGCCAGCTTGGAAATTTTGAACATACACATTTTGTTCATAAAACAAATTTAGAAATTGTTAGATAGAGTCCCATGTGATTACATTTTAGATCATGATTAAAAAAAGAATCCACTAAAATTATTAACCATATGTACTCCCCAGTTTTGCTGTATCTGGCACTATAACTTTAGGTGTTATTTTTGTAAGTTTAAATTAATTATGTGTGGAGATAATTGAGTGAAAAGAGTGAAAATTTTAATGAGTGGTTGAGAATGATTCACCTTTTTCCATTTAAGGTAATGTGTCAATCTTAGATAAACATATCAAAATGTAATATGTATCAAACATAAGAAAACTGAGGGAGTACATGAGTAAAATGTTTTATTATGCTCACGTGATCAACGCTAATGAGTAATCACACAAATCAAATTGCCTAACACATGTCTCATGGAGTGATGTAAAAGGGTTTTCAATTGAGTTTAGCAGTTTATGCATGTAAACAAGTGAGTAAATCGTGTTTTATGTATTAACTGTTACTTTACTTTAAAAATTGCAATAATTCAAAGACTAATAATTCCATAATAAGAGAGTGCAATCCCAGTTTTTATGACCTTGCTATACATGTGACTTTTTTTGTTGTTAAAATTCATGGAATCGTTAGGGCATTCACTTCTTACAAATTCCAGTCCTTCTGTTTCATTTCTTCATATCTGTTATAGCTATTTTTACATTTTACATTTCTTTTGATAATAAAGAAGCCATGGACAATGGAGATCAAATCACAGAAGTATTTTATGAGGCATATTCCGGAGGAGTTTGGGATGGTAAAAAAGAGTGCTTTAATGTTCAAGTTTATTACAAGTCACTAAATTCACTTCATTAAAATTTGTTTTAATTTTCTAAGAAAATAAATAATTATATATATATATATATATGAACATAAATTTTTTTTTAAAGGCCTTAGGGCACGGTCTCCAATCTATTCTTTTATCAATACATCTATAGTTATTACATGCTTCGAAGGTGTATTTTATACTGATACATGTCAATGAATTTTGAAAGTTTGGATATGGAGAAATTGTTGGTTATTCCAACATTTATTGTTATGGTTATCATTTTATTTTATTTTCCTTGTATTATTTCTTATTGTTACATTAAATTTAATACATGATTTCATTCCACTCTCAATTTTCTCACATTCTTGATTAAATTAGATGCTAAAAATTGCATTCTTAATCATTTCCCTGGATTTTAAACCAACTATTTGAGTATCAAAGTACTTTCCAATCTTATTCTTTTTTGGTAGGAGTAACCATCAATGAAGGATATAACTCCAATATCTCTGAAAATGTTAATCTCGACTTCAACGTCAACAACTTTAACGTGGTTCCTTAAAAATGAGATGCAGATCAACAAATGTTTACTTCCAACATTGACAAAATCATGAGAAAAATCCTTCCCGCAAATGCAAAGATCTCTCAAGACACTAAAGAAGTGGTGCAACAATGCTCATCAAAGTTCATCAGCTTTATCACTATGAGGCAAAGGACTATTGCTGCAGCGAGCATCAAAGAACAATTATTGCAGATGACATATTGTAAGCACTTTCTGCGCTTGGGTTTCAAGACTATGTCCACCCCCTCACTAGGTTTCTGGATGGAATGTGCGAAGCTGAAAGGGGATCTGCAACTATGTTCATCCCCTCTCTAGGTTCAGTAACTCTTCCTAGTGCAATGCAGATGCAGATGCAGATGTAGATGTAGATGCATATATAACCCACTCCTCAACAGGGATTCGATGGAACTGGTGACACATTTGGATGAGGAGGACAGAGCGACTCATCTTTGGCTTCACTATCCTCATTTGATCCTGTGTTTTCAAATGGAAATCCTCCATTTTAAGTGCTACTAGCTGTGGGATGGTTCTTGATGCATTTGTATTTTTGTCAAAGAAGTACTTTGGGTGTGTTGAATAATTAATTTATGATTCAGTATTATTTTATGTTCATTTTGAGTTTGTATAAGAGAAAAGTTTATTGTGTTCTTGTGTGTATTCCATCCCGCTGTAATTTTATATGTTATTTTAAATTGTATGAGTTAAAAGTTTGTTGTTCTTGTGTATTGGGAATTAAAGTTATGCAGATAAATGTGTTAATTAGTTATATATTATCGCGAAACTCAAATTTCTAGAAGTTTTTAATCATTAGTTTTGTAAATAAATATTCTACCATACTCCAGTTCAATAAAAATGACAATATTTAATTTTTGGTTCGTCCAACAAAAATGACACAATTTCTCTTTAATCCAAAATGATGAAGAATATATTATAAAATTCCCACAATGTTCTATTTAACTTCAACAAATTTTAGATTGGGCCGACTGATTACTCAAAATATCCCTAACTTTTCCACACTTATCATCCTATCACATCATCTCGCATAAAATAGCGAGTCAAAAGCAATGGGGTCATTTTTTGCAGGACGGAGGAAGTATGTGGTTAAGCTTTTAAATAACCAAAGACACTAGTTTGTATAGTCTCTCTGTTCCTGTATAACTTGCATGAAATCTTTTTCACATTCTCTAACAAACATGTTTGACTGAAAATGTACGTAACTACGGAAAATAACGGTGCATAGAAAATTTATATATTTTGAAACTAAATGTTACGGAAAATCTAACAATTTCTCATACGATAATATTATTCCTCATCTATCTATTCAAATATATGGTCAAAGTTTGATAACTTTGACTGAAATAAAGTTTCCTTTCAAGTTAGGGAGGCACTGGAGTTTTTTTAGTTACTTTTCATGGCAAGGGGTGGAGATTGGGATCCCTTTCAATTTTTAAATATAATGTTTAGTCTTTCTGCCATTTTGGAACACCACTAGTGTAGAATAGGTACATAAGCATCAGTATTTTTCTACTTAGGCACCAGTATTTGTCCAATTACTGATGCCTAAGTAGAAAAATACCGGTGTCTATGTACTTTTCCTACAGTAGTGGAAGTAGGTTTGCTGGCTTTTTTGCTTGTCTATTGATGTGCATGATTCTAACGTAATGATCCCGAATCCAACCTTTAGTTTATGTAATTAAGTGTTTTATCATCTACATGGGGTGTGTATTAGTGAAGAGTTGTTTTGTTGTTGAGTGTGTTTCTTAGCACCAGGTTTTCTGTCTATGCAGTTAATGGCATGAGTTGTAATTGGACTATTTTTTTAATACTCGCAAATAAGGCTACTAGTTTAGCATGAACACATGAGAGAGTAGGAATTGTGCCTTGGTCAGCCTTGATTAGCCTCCTCATAAGGTATCCGATGAGGAATCCAATACTCAATGTGATTTCTCAATCATCTGTTGAATTCAAGGGCAAGTAGATGTAAAATAAGCTTCCTATTTGAGCTTAAACCCTATTTTTGGTTGATCCCATTTGATTGGGACTGCCATAAGTCTATCCCTCTTTTTAAGGAAGTGTACTAATATACTGCGTATAAAAATGAGTCCTCTGACATAGATATTTGAAGGGAAAAACTGAAAAATTATACCTTATTTCATCAGTAATATTTTTTTTCAAATGGTCTCATCTTGAATTATATCATTTTGAAAATTTTCTTAAATTCTTTTTTCCCATAAGTTACAACAAGTGATGAAATGGAGAAAGAGTTACCAACTTTATATTTATAGATTATCTGAATTGAAGAGATAAATATCATGTTAATCTATCATGTATGGAATGAACATATGACACAATTGGATCACATATAGCTACGGCACCCACACACGAAATAGGTAAAAGTGAAAGATTATATGTACCCTATCACAAAGGACATTTTGATGCCAACTATATGCCTAAAGATTTCAAAATGTTATTGAAATACATCATGTTATTAGGTAATCTGCACATCAAACTGAATATTTTTGCCAGGATGTAAAGTTTCCATACCATGTTAGGAGTGGGTACCTAAGGCCTTCTATGCCTAAGTAATTGTTTAGCAGAACTTTCTACAGAGTAATCCTTTTTCCTCCGGCTTTTGTATGCTTGCATCATTTACATCATTAATTTGAGTATCCTTTTGTAGAACCTGCATAATGGAAGAGGGCAACCACTTGTATAACTTTGGTAAATATAAGTTTTTCCTTACCTGAAATTCTTTGATATTTAGAAAAGGATAATGTGGATCTTGGTAGGTGCATTGAGCTATTAATGGTCCATGGTTCATAAAACTGCTATCTTCATTGCCAACTTGAACAAAAGAGTTAGTCTCTATAATTGAAGCTACCTTACTAAACATTTCCCCAACTTATAATATTTTTTATTTTCCTTGCAATGACAGTATGGATTTGGTCCAAAATATTCTTTTTAATTGAAATTCCATCAATATTGATAAAGAAGGAGTATATAGGTTATAAATCTCGAGCCTAAGCCATTTTCGTTTATAAGCTGCAATAGATTATTCGAGCTTAATGATTTAATGTCATTGAACTCTGACACGAGGGTTGCCTTTTGAACCCTCATAATCTTTAGAATCAGCTCAATATTCTCGATTATTTTAGGTACCTGAAAAAAATAATTTGGAGAGATCTCTTGGACAAAGCTCTGACGCTCAAGTCAGGGTTTTCTCACACACACAAATATATATATATATATAGCTTATTCCTTACTCACCTTCTTCATTGTTTCTTGCCTTTATTTAAAACATGTTAGTTATGTGATTGTGGACCACATGTGTTTCTCATCCCTGAATCATGGTCTAGTTGGGATGTTTGTGGAAACTGGTTTCTGTCCTTTTCCAGGTGAGGTGCTGCTTCTGGAGAAATTTTTTGTTGTTGAATATTTTTCTTAGCACTACTTTTTTCATCTTTGCGATTAGTGGACTGAGTTTAGTTGGACCATCCTTTTTATACTCGCAAATAAGGCTATTAGTTTAGCATGAACACGTGAGAGAGTAGGCACTGTGCTTTGGTCAGCCTTGATTATCCTCCTTATATGGTCTTAAATGAGGAATCCAATACCCGATATGGTTTCTCGATCATCTGTTGAATTCAAAGGCAAAGCAAGAAGGTGTAAAATTTAAGCCCTATTTCCGGTTGACCCCATTTGATTTATACTACCATAAGTCTAGCCCATTTTTAAAGAAAGTTACTAGTTCCAATGTGTATATAAATGATTCCTCTGACATATATCTTTGAAGGGGGAAATCAGAAAAATTATACATTATTTCATGAATAATATATTTTTTAAATCGTCTCATCCGTCATTTTGAAAATTTTCTTTATTTCTTTTATTCCATAAGTTACAATAGATGACCAAACGGAAAAAGAGTTACCAACTTTACCTTTACAAATTATCTAAACCAGAGAGATAAATACCATGCAAATCTATCATACATGGAATGAGTTTATGACAAAATTAGGTCATGTACAATATGGAATAAATTTCAAATAGCTACTGCATCCACACACAAAATAAAGAAAAGTAAGAGATTGTGTCTACCTTATAACAAAAAGATATTTTGATTCCAAGCCAAAATATTTCTAAATGTAGTTGGCATATTGTAAAATAATCTACACGGCAAAATGTATATTACTGTTTGAATGTAAAGTTTCCATACCTCGGTAAGAGTGGGTAGTTAAGGCCTTTTATGCCTAAGTAATTTATTGGAAGAATTTATTAAAGAAGAATATTTTTTCCTCCGACTTCCATATGATTGCATCATTTGCATGATTATGTTGAATATCCTTTTACAAAACCTTCATAATTGAAGAGGGCAACAGATTATATAACTATTATAAATATAAGTTTCTCCTTAATTGGAAATAATTTGTTATAAAAGGAAAAGATAGATCTTGGGAGGTGCAGTGAGCTATCAATGGTCCATGGTTCATGGTCCATGGTCCATGGTCCATCCAATTACTTATACAAAAATTTCTATCTCCACTGTCAACCTGCACAAAAGAGTTAGTTTCTGCAATCGAAGCTACCTTACTAAACCTTGCCCCAGTTTATACTGTTTTGGTAGTTGTCACCAATCATAACATGGATTTGTTCTACAATGTGCCTCCTAATTGAATTTTCCACAGGATATTTTCAATTATGAAACTAAAATGTGAAAGCATCAATTCTTCTACATCCCCTTGTATATAGTGACTTCTAGGTATTGAAAGGGAGAGGTTTCATTTTCATACTAGTGAGTGTTTCCACTTTCTTGATCCTGGGGAATCCATTGTGATTTTCTAAGATGAAACAAAATTTTGAATATTTTATGCATTCTCTAGTTTCTCTCTAATTTGCATAGGAATTTCATGGCTTTGGGGATACAATTTTTGGTATTCCAGGAAAAAAGTTGTGTCATCCACGAATGACAGATGGGTGAAAGTTGTAGTGCCCATAGAGTTTTGAAAAGGGATATTCTACCCCTTCTAAACTCCTCCTTGTAACCTCTTATAAACATTTCTGTCAGAATAATGAATAAAAACTGTGACAGTGAGTCACCTTGTATCAAACCCCTTTAGCGCTTGCTATTTAAAAATTGCTCCATAGATCTTATCGGAAATGTTTGATGCTTTTTGGGGCTTCTTTTCAAGCACAACAATATTTGTATTGAAAACAAGGTTGGAGATAAATTAGACATGATAATCTTGCAAAGTGTCTGTGGATTCCTGTTTTGAGACAAAACAGTTAAGTATAGGCCATGAGACTATGTCGAAATCCTTTGACATGTATAATCTGAAAATCAAATTAAAGATTCAGGTTTCCTATATGTTTGTCGCTTAATAAAAAGGGTTCCTCAGACACTACTTTGTGAATTAATGGTCTTCATATATCTTTGAACAATTTAGTGAAGATTTTATTGTTAAAATTTGATAAACCAAATGGTCTATATTCCGAGAAAGTTGTTGGGCTCTGTACTTTTGGGATTAAAGTGATAAATGTGTATGTTACAAAGCTTGGAAGAAGAACTCCCAGCTGAAACTCCCTATATGCTTACACCACATCCTTTTTTATGAAATTCCAACCTTCTTTTAGAAAGAACTTCAGAAACCACCCGGACCTGGGGCACTATCAGCTCCCAGGTCCCGAACAGCCTTTATAACTCCCTTTTTAGAAAAATAAACAAATTGACATTGGTTGTCAGTTCTGTCAAGTTGGTTCTATTAGGTTTAAGAGGTAAGTCATTGCCTGGAATATGGGATCGTAGTACCCCTCAGTAACCAGGTTTTTGTAAAAAGTGGATGCCTAATCTCTAATTTCTTGCTTATTTGTTAGCTACAAGGAAGTTCGTGATCTAGTATTCATAATGCCCAAGCGAATGTGATTTTCCTTTGCACTAAGGTGAAATAATTTCCTCTCCTTGAACCATTTACACCTAGACATTTTCTTCTAAGAATGGCTTTATTCTATTGGTTTTTCGGTTAGATTTTCCCTATCTTTATTAAGTTTAGCTCTATGGTTAGGGTCACGAGTGTTGTCAAATATTATTTCTATTTCATGCAAATGTTCTTTTGCCTTTTATAAGTTATCAATGACACTGCCAAAAACATCCTTATTCTTGTTCTTAATGACTTCTTTAAATTTTTTGAACTTAAGGTTTAATCTTAGTTGACCTTGTTCTTCCATTGGTACTAACCAATTATCTCAAACGAGAGCCATAAATTATTATTTTTGGTACCACATGTCCTAAAATCTTAATGATTTTGCATATGTGGTTATGGTTCTATTTAAGGTCAACAACAGGGGAGATTGTTCTGAAGGGATTGTACTGAGGACTTGGATTGAACCAATTGGTTTAGCGTCCAGTGGAAACCTGGGTAGCTAATACTCTATCTAACCTTTTTCATACATATTGTAATTTCTTATACATTTTAGTTCCAAAATTCCTTATTAGAGGCTGCTGTTAGAGGCTTAAAAGCTTCTTTGTTTAGTTTTTGTAACCTAAACAAGGAAGCTTTTAAGCCTTTAACATTCCTGGTTAATCCATTTACTAACATTTAAAATCTTTATTTTATTTTACTGACATTTGAACCGATGTTAATAATTATTAATATCATCACAGGTTATTCCTTTTACTAACATTTTGGATTTAGGGTTTAGAGATTCAACCTCCGTCAATTCAAATTGGATGATCTTAATAGCATAAATTATTGCTCAGTTTACAAAATTAGTAGGCAAGCATATTCAATTGAGATTGTCCTAATTAGCAGACCAAATGAAATAAAGATTAGTAAAGCTTGAATCCCCAGTCAGGTTCAGTTAAATTATGGGGTGGTATTAATCAGTGAAGATAATGAAAATCATTGAGAAACTACAACCATGTATGAGATGTATCAGTATAAAAATTGAGAACATTGAAAAGCCATGTATTTGAAAATAGTTGCATCTCTTAGTGCAATATCAGAATACCATATCTATATATACAAGATTAGGTATGTGAGATCAGACATGCAAAATCCCTGTATCTAATTCAATGTTCATTGATTCCATATATATACTAGATTACATGAAGTGATAAAAAATCTACTCAGATGATCACCACTACAAGGACCACATAGTCTACCTCCAAAAAAGGACCACATAATTAGGTGGAACTTTTGATAGGGAGGACACCGTCAAATCTCACCTGAGCAATGGTCATAACCCATGATCACCACTACATGAGAGGTGGGTTCAAGTACAACATCAAATCTATAAATAAGAGAAAATATAACATGTTAAGGTATACACCCATTTTACCATTACAAATTAGCTAATCATCGAAAGTTATATTGATTTGAATGTCTGAAACTATTCCCCCCAAAAAGTTCCAAAACCATCATAAGATTCACCTGAGTATGAATAAAATATGAGAGGTGATGTGATGGTGAGCTCCGGGAGTCTAAACAAGGAGATTGTTGATGGCTTTATGTAAAATGGGAGTATAATTGAGTTATGGTAAGAGTTATAAGAAATTTTTGGAATTGTTGATGGAACTCAAGTTCACCAGCCGTAAAGAGAGATTGTCTCTCTCAAACAAGGTAATTATTCTCTGGCTTTTTTACCAAGAGAAGGAGGTTTTGGGATGAAATTTCCTCCGTTTCCCCACTTCCACATGCATTTGTGGCTATAATTGTAGTTCAGATTGAAAGAATACTGAGAAAAATAATATAGATGAGCTAATTGAATTCTTGATAGGAGTCGTTGAAGAATTTGATGGTTAAAATATTAGGTTCTTTTTTACTTTGACAAACCTAACCGTGATTCTTCATCCGATATTTTGCTGATCAACCCATTTCAATTTTGTAAAATCTATCCTTTAGCTCTTAGTACATTCTATCAACTTAACATATACAATGTTTTCTCCATTGCCATTTAGAGGAAGATGTCTATATGCATCCACTTGGGGGAGAATTGGAGACGAGTTAAATATGGGTCTGGTGATACGGGTAACTAAAAATATGTTTATGACTCATTTCAACCCATTTTATGATGGGTCAAAAACATGTTGGATTGAAACGCGGATAAAAAATCACTCAACTCGTTGGTCGAAAATGGGTAAACAAGCATGTTTTAACCCTTTGGGTTTATATACTAACTCATATGGATAAACCCGTGGGTTTCAACTCATTTATTGACCCATATGGGTTTATATACTAACCCATGTGGGTACCAGTGGATATCAACACATGTATTGACCCATATGAATAAACATGTGGGTTTCATCCCATATATTGACCCATGTGAGTAACTCTGCGGTAAACCCACAAGCCTAACCAGCCCAACCCAGCCTAACCCATATTTTTCATTTATCCATTAGACGTGTTACCCTTTGATACATTACCCATTTTATCCATATACGACGAGGTTTAAAATAAACAATTTTCTTGACCCACAAAATGCGGGTGTATTTTGCCACCCCTAGACCAATATGATATCCTTGTATAACTCCTCAGCACACATGTTTGCTCAGAAGATCAGTTTATGGTCTCAAATGGGCTAGCAGGCAATGTAATCAAGTTTTTCCTTCACTCTTTGCCAATATGATTTTGTGATGTCTCCTCATGATCTTGTGTGTTCATCCCACATGATTTTCATATATTTCTTGTAATTTTGGTCTATACAAATGATGTTTTTCTGATAGGAATTTCGTAAATTGGTATTGACAATGTAAACCATTTATGCATCAAGGGTTTTTCATCAAGGATCTTGGCTTGTCAAAATTCTTCCCTTGCATTGATAATTTCATACACTTTTCGGGGTTCTTACTGCATCAACAAAAGTACATTGTCCATCACTAAACCTACTTTTACTCCTCTACCTTAAGACACTCTACCTTCTTAGAAGAAGAGCCCTTTATATATTGTCCGATCCTAAAACCTATGCAAGGTTGATTGGGCACATTCTTTATTTGAGTACAAGACTTGATATCAGTCATATTGTAAAAATGTAACATCTCAGTCACCGTGCTAAGACTCTCACTGAGGCATAATTCAAGGAAGTGTTATACATCTTGAAAATACTAAAGGAGTTTTCCAGTTGCATCTCCAGTCATTTGGTTTCCACCGACTTCAACTGTTTTTCTGCTAACTTTACTTTTCCCATTTTAGATAGTTGATGATGTATGGAGTTAAATTATAATCATGTACAACGGTTTATCCTTCTTTGTACATGTCTCGATTATCTATAAATACATAGTTATTCATATCATACACTACATTAAATCCTTTATATTTGACTCACATTAAGATGGCACGAGAATTTTAGAAATTGAAATGAATGGCGGATGTTGCATTGGGAGTGCAAAAAAATAAATTGAGTGGATGAAATTAATTTAAGGTTCGCCAAAAAAATGAAGGGGCCAAAATAAAATAACCATTCCAAAATGGAAAGAGGGATTTTATTAGAGGACCGAAAGTAGTAGTAAATTATTGAGTAAAATGCTTAGATTACCCCCAGTTCCTTGGAAAGTGCAAATATAACCCTAAATTTTTGTAAAGTGCTAATATACCCATGGTCGGCCAAAATATATAAATTTATACTCGAGTGCCCCCTGGCCAGCGTTGACTATTAACTTTCCATCATTGATCAAAAATAAATTTACCAAAATAACCCCTTTTGTCATTGGGTAAAATGGACGAAGTGAAAATTCCAGATTTAAAGTTTTTCGAGAGGCATATTGGACTTTTCAACACTGTCCGGCGAAGACCACGTTTGACTAATTTTTTAGGTGAGATTTTTAGTATAACTGCACTTTCAAAAAACACTCGAGGTTATATTTTCACATACCAAAAAACGGAGATTTATAAAAGCACTTCATTCTAAATTATTTGTGTGATCATATTGTGAAAAACACTTTTCCCTTTAAATTGAATAAATATCAATTTTCCCTTAATAGCTGGTTTCCGTTTCTTTTCTGGCTATTTCTTCATGCAAACCATATGTTTTTTGTCTTTTCTAGGCCTTGAAAAATCCTACTATTACGACTCTAACCACAAGTGGTACATAGTGATAGGAGGTAGTAATAGAGTTACAGAAGAAATAGAAAAAGTATAAGGAAATAATAATTTTCTGATTGGTTTTGTAATATCCTATTTAATGTATAATTGTACTTTGTAACTTTGTGAACTCATAAATATGAATATACACATCTCCAAAAATGATGGGTTTTACATTCTATCATGGTATCACACATGTTCCTCTAAATCCTACCTTTTTATTTTCCAAAAATACAACAAAAAAATCAGTCGCCGCATCTAGCTGCTGCTTAAGCCGCAACTTTGGTCGTCGATTACCGATCACAGGCCTGCATTGTGTTATCGACCCTTTTTTTCTGACTCCCACCCTCGAATCCTATCCTTCTCTAGTCGTTTTTCTCAAGACTCCAACAAGCTATTTCAGATTTTTCGCCCAATACGCGAAGTAACGCGCGAATATTCCTAGCGCACCTTATCCTTTTACAGCGTGTAAGCCCATGAATAAAATCTTCACGTGCTACAGTGGGTTGATTGGCCTCTTCATCTTACATGTACTCATCCCGTAAGTCGAACAGTTTCTCGCAAGACGCTCAATTTACCGTGGTTCACTCCTTTTCTCCCAGGTTCGCTGCCAAGTAGCATTTTGTTAGCAACCAGTCAGTGCTTTGTTAGCACAAAGTCAGCACAAAGTCAGAATCACTTTTTTTTTCAAAAAAATACAACAAAAAATTACGATAGCTCATTTTGTTCGACCTCGTTATCAGTGGTGTGATGTTATACTCCACGTTGCTTGTTCTTGCTTTAAACTGCATGGTGAATGGTTTCAGTTGTAGTTTCAATGGTGTGAAAATTTTGGCCAACTACCCAAAAGTGTTATTAATTTTCCTCTCAAGCTTCATCTAATGCCTGTTAACTGCATTCTTCTAAGCATCACTGGATAGCCGATTATGGTGCGACCAACCACGTAGCTTCTCAGTCATGTCTTAATTGCATGAATCCCTATATGGGTAACAATTGTGTTATTTTTTGTAATGGTTATGTCCACCAAATTATGCATGTTTGTCATTCTCGAGTCTCTAATTCCTTATCTTTGTCTAATGTTTTAGTTGTTTTACAAATTACTAAAAAAATTGTTGCCTACTAGCAAGTTGACTCGGGATATGAATGATGTTATTTTCTTTAATGGTTCCTCTTTCACTATTTCAAACAAGTTTACTAGGGATGTTATTGGCAAAAGCCATCATTATGTAGGCTTATATGTTTTGGATTGTGGAGGTGCTGCTTTATCCGGTTTCGTTGCATCGAGTAAATCTAAATTATCTTTTGAACTTTGGCATAGTATATTGGGTCATGTTCCTCAAAACATAATTTATTCTTTGAGCAAGTCACGATTTTTTTCTGTTACTAATATGCTTCCGAAATCAAGGAGTTCCGAGTGAAAGTCTTGTAGTCCTCCACTCATAAACTATACCCGTGAACTTTCTTTCCGAGCTTCAATCCCTGACTCCCACAAACATTACTACAAGCCAGCGCGACACTAACCAAAGTAAAAAAGCTAGGTCGCATTCCCTAAGACCCCATCACCCTAAATGCTTCTAGCGCCATCCCTCACTCCTCCCCTTCACACAAAGCATTGATCACTGAGTTTCACGACACCTGCTATCGGTCGGTCATTCTTTCAAACACCTTGAGGAAATGTCTCAAACATTTCCACAACTGTCATACAAATGCAATAGAGTGTTCACCACGGTGACAAGTGGGTAGTCATAACCCAGCTTAACAACTGAGCAGTGCAGCTGTCTTCCGATGCCTGTCATGGAGGCCCATTGTCGCCTTCATAGCTGTGGAAAAAATGAACATATCGGGAGAAATACCGGCGGTGTTCATCTTAATATATGTGGACATGGTCTCTTGGAAACGACTGGAGTCGATTGGGGACCAAAACTCTTTGATCCATAAGGCCGCTTATGAAATGGGTTTTGGGTTGTTCCCGGTGGAGATAAGAGTGTGTGCAATGGATTACGGTGGTCAAGTGTGGTGAGTTTTTCCATGAGGATAAGAAGCAATGGTGGGAAAAGGAAGAGCGAGAGTTGATGTCCAGATTGACATTGGCGAGTAAGGTAATTCTTGCGGCATGTTCGGTGACTTTCTATCACTTCCCTCTTTAATACTCCCTCCATCCCACCACAGAGCACTGCTCAGAGCAAATCCAACAGCTTACCTATAGAGTCCGTCTCCTGCGAGACCGTCTTATGGTAAGAAGAGGGAGAAAATCATAAATAGTATAAATATAAGGTATGGGCCCAATAAATTTAGGAGCTTAAAAGTAATAATTTCTGACTCTGGGTATTCTTTTGAGGAACTTCTGAAATTCAGGGTCTTATACGCAAATTCAGAGAAATAAAAATAGAAATTTAAATATTGTATTTAAAAAATAATAATTAAATTCTGTATTTTAAAACTGAAAACAAGTAATAATATGTATTTTAATGTGGAAATATTAATTTATGTAATATAAAAAATATTTTTTAAATTTCTATATTTGGTATGTCATTAAAAAATGCAGTGTATAAGGTAAAAAGTAAGTGGTATGTTCATAAAGTTATGAACAGGCCGTCTATCACTGTCTCGAGACCCAATCTTTTTATATTAGACGTGACAAATTTTTATTAGAACTTTGGTGTTATGTGAGCAAACGATATTGATTGACGGTACATTTTCAGTTTTCATCTCCAATGGTAATGTCACAACTATAGCTTTAGTATGACGTGTTAACGAATAAATATTAAAACTTTAATTAATTAGTAGTGAAATAGGAAAATTGAATCAATATTTAATGTTAAAGAAATCGAAGGGTTGTGTAACACAAATACAAAATATACTAGCACAAGAATAATCAACAATAAATAAAGAAAATATTGAGACGAGGATTTTACCCGGGTTCGGACAATTTGTTCTATGTCCTGCTTGGAGAATTGTTAACTATATCAAATCCAAATTAAAAGGATTGAAAGCTTTCAATGCTTCCTCCTTTCTCTTAAGAATTTCTCTTAAAGTGTGTTCTAACTAGTTGTTCCCTCCCTTGTTTTTGTCATCATTCGTCTACTGCCCCCAGTACCCGCAGCTATCTCCTTTAATCCCAAGGAAAAATATTTATTTTGGTTTCAAGTTCACAACCCCCCATTTTCTATGCTACTAGACATTCACATTTAGAATGTCTATTAGGCCGAGACAAACTATCACTCCATCAATGAAAGGTAGGCTTGGCCTAATAAGAATTAAAATCACACTTACAGTCTCCACCTTGGCTTTAAGAAAAACCAGGACCGAAAACAAACTTGGTCAATAAACACCTATAGTCCAAGTCATCCGCAAAGTCTACATCAACATATCCTCTCAACTTATCCTCACCTCCATTACCTATTTGTAGTGTAAGCTAACATTTGAAGTTCCCTTCACAAATTAAAGTACCCACTTCATTGCCTCCCAATGTTCACTTCCCAGGTTGACCATAAACAGACTCACAAGTCTAGCCGCATGTGCTAAATCCGTTCGTGTGCACACCATGGCATACATGAGACTTCCAATGGCACTTTCTTAAGGAATCTGCTCCATATTTGCTTGACCTTCCTTGGCCTTTGGTGACATCTTTGCAGAGAGTTTGAAATGAGCCTCCAAAGGTGTTCGAACCTCCTTTGCTTCCAACATTCCAAAGTTAGCTACCACCATCAAAAGATAATCACATCTAGACGCAAATAAATTATCGCATCTCCTACCCCGTGTGATTTCCATCCCCAAAATCTTCTTAGCCGGTCTAATGTATTTCATTTCAAACTCACTTCCCAAAATCTGTTTCAAGTTTTGGACTTCATTCTTGTTATTCGACTCTATCAACATGTCATCAACATATAGCAACAAGAATATTCAATTACCATTAACCCACTTGACATACACACAACTATCAAAGTTACTCTGTGAGTACCCATTTCGCACCATGAAATCATCAAACCTCAAGTACCATTGTCTAGGGGATCGCTTCAAACCATACAGAGATTTTTTAAGAAGATATACCTTTTCCTCATCTCCAACCTTGATGAACTCTTCCGGTTGAGCCATGTAGATCCGCTCCTCAAGATTCCCATGAACAAAAGATGTCATCACATTCATTTGCTGAAGCTCTAAATCATATTGATTTACCAAAGCAAGCAAAACCTGAAGGGATGTGTGATTCACCACGAGGGAGTAGATCTCATTGAAGTCGACCCCTTTCTCTTTGTGTGAAATACTTGGCCACCAATCTCGCCTTACAATTTGGCTTCACAAACCCAAAAATGCCTTCCTTTCATTTGAACACCCATTTACAAACAACCATCCGTTGATTTTTAGGATTGTCCACAAGTACCCAAGTCTTGGTGATGCCATTTCCTCTTCCATTGCAAACTTCCATATCTCTTTGTATTTTCTCATCACCACTTTCTGATATGAATTCGGTTCCAAATCTTCAGACTCTTCTGCGGTAACCAATGCAAAAGCAACTAAATCGGAATAAACATACCTCTCTGGGGCTCGTGTTTCCCTTCTATGTCGGTCATTTTCCAATTGGTACGAGTTTAGGCTCTGATCATGACTTTCTCCTCCTAACTTTTCCATTTCTTCCAAATGACCCTCATCACTAGCATCATCTTTTTCCTCACGTTCATTGCTATATTTTCAAATTAGCTCCACCTAATTTTAGCTCTTTCCTTAGCAACCTTCATATTATCCTTGGCCTCTTGAGTAGCCATGGTCATGTGGTACTCGGATTCTCTAAAGATAACATCCCAGCTAGTGACACATTTTGACGTTTCACTTTCTTTGTACCAAAGCTTCCAACTCTTCACGCCCTCGGGATAATGAACAAACATTCACTTATTTTCTCTTGGATCTGCTTTTGCTTTATTTGGTGCATGTAAGCCACATAACCAAATACCTTCAAATTGTCAAGCTTCGGTGGGGAACCATTCCACACTTCTTCCGTTGTCTTGCAATTCAAACCTGTCAAAAGACATAGGTTAATCAAGTAAGCTTCCATGTTCACAGCTTATCCCCAAAACCTCTTCGGTAAACCGGCCTGAAATAACTTGCATCTCACCCTATCAAGTAGTGTGCAGTTCATCCGCTCCGCAAGTCCATTTTGTTGTGGGGTTCCCCGTATAGTTTTAGGCCTAACCATACCTTCTTCCTTTATGTAGCAGTTGAACTCATCACTCAAGAACTCCAAACCATTGGCTATCCAAATATTCTTGATCTTCCTCCCCATTTGGACCTCAACTATTTTCTTCCAATCCTTGTATATGTCGAAAGCCATATTTTTGTATTTCAAGATGTACACACAAACCTTACGAGAACAATCATCAATGAAAGTGATGAAGCACCTACCTCCACCTAAAGTTGACGTCCTCGAAGGCCCCCACAAGTAGAAGTGCATATAGCTCAACGTTTCCCTCGTCACCTCCACAGATCGTGGAAACTTCACTTATGTGGTTTTTCCGTAGATACAATTTTTGCAAAACTCTAAGTCACCATGTTTATCACCCTATAAAAAAGTTTTCTTGCTCAAATCCTTAAAACCTCTATCACTCACATGACCCAACCACTTGTGCCATAGGCTCGCCAAAGACGTCACCTGCGGTTTTACAACCACCGTCAGTGCTACCTTCAAGAACGTAGAAACAATGCTCTGTAACACCCCACATGACAACTAGTGACCCCTTAGTGACCTTCAAGATATTATTTTCACCTTCCCAACAAAACCCAAGTTGGTCTAAAGTTCTAAGTGAAATAAGATTCTTTCATAGTTGCGGGACATGTCGTACCTCCGTCAAAATCCGCTCGATCCCATCATGCATCTTGATCCGAACTGTACCTATCCCGTCACCTTACATGACTTGTTGTTCCCTAGTAACACTTCACCCATATCGAGTTTCTTGTAGATATCAAACCAACTTTCATTTGGTGTCATATGGAATGAGCATCCGGAGTCTATGATCCAACATTTGGCGGATTGAGTGGTAGAGACTACGAGAACCTTTAACAATTGTTGTCTCTCTATATCGCCTCTTAGTCACTCCATCTCCCCGATTCAGACAATTCTTCTTCATGTGTTCTTTTTCATGGAACTTGTAACACTTGATGATGAATTTTTTCGAGTTTCGAAACTTTGACCATGACTTATTCTTTCCTTTGAAATCTTTCTTGTCTGACCTCCCTTGATGCATCACTAAGCTATCTCCTCTAGTACCTTCCATTTCTTTGACTTCAATGCCCCAATAACTTTTTCGAGAGTAATCTCCTCTATACCATGTTTAATGATGTCAACCATGTGCTCATACGACCTTGGCAATGATTAAAGATAAACCAATGCTTGATCTTCATCGTCATACTTCAAATCAATGTCCTTTAAATTGACAATAAACTTGTTGAACTTGTCGACATACTCCATCCAATCCTTTCATTCTTCCATCTTGAATGTGAAAAATTGGGCCTTGAGAAACAACCGGCTAGACAATGTCTTCATCATGTAAAGTGACTATAACTTCAACCATATCTCGGCTACCAATGTACACCTTATCCCCTCCCGCAACACCTTGTCACCAAGACTAAGAATCAAAGTGTTGAAAACTCTTTCTAACACCTCCTCCTTCTTTGCCTCATCTCATGTCACCGGAAGCTTATCAGACCCGTTTAGAGCCTTCCTAAGACCCATATTCCCGATGTGAGCTAGCATCATCAATTTCAACAACCCAAAGTCATTTGAGCCATCAAACTTCTTAATATCCACTTTTGAGGTCGACGCCATCATAAAACACCCCAAAGCTTCAAGAAGGCAAATTGTCGAACACTAAGTGTGCACACGAAACAACATAAAATCAACCCAAATTTTCAGCCCAACCTTGCCCTGACACCAATTTGTTGAAGAAGTTGAAGGGTTTTTGTATAACACGAATACGAAATATACTAGCACAAGAATAATCGACAAGTAATAAAGAAAAGATTGCGAAATAAAGAAGGGTTGTCCTACGTCTTTCTTGTGGAATTGTTCACTATACCAATTCGATAATGCAAGGATTATAAGCTCCCAATGCTTCCTATTTTATCTCAAGAATTTCACTCAAACTGTGTTCTAACTAGTTGTTTCCTTCCCTGTTTTTCTCCTCACTCGGCTACTGCCCCCAGTACCTGCAGCTATCTCTTTTAATCACAAGGAAAATAATTATTTTGGTTTCAAGTCCACAGCCCCCATTTCCTATGCTACTGGACCTTCACATTTAGAATGTCTATTAAGCCGAGACAAACTATCACTCCAACAATAAAAGGTGGCCTTGGCCCAATAACAATTAAAGTCACACTCACATTTAATGAAATGAAATATTGACGGCCTCACTTTGACCCTTTGAGAGTAGAATTACCTGATGGAGTTACCTAAGCATTTTTTCCTTATAGGATTGATGTCTAAAACTAACTCTTTCATCGGAGATGTATTATTTGATTTGAGGGTCTCTGAGGATGATGTGTCTATAAACTTTTTCTAAATTGATGCTTGCATTGGAGATTCTCTTAGGGTGGTAAATGGACGGACGAATATGAGTTGGGTAATATGGATAAATAAAAAAATATGGGCATAACTCATTTTGACACTAGTGAAAAAAGAGTAATTAAAGGTGATTCAAAAACCACCTTCGATTGAGGTACACATTAAGTTATGAATTCGGAATCTCTTTCTTAGGTTTTAAAAAAACTGCTGAAAACCAAAGTTTCTGGCAGACTTGAAGCCAAGTTCACACTCAAATCATCCAAAGAAATAATCATTTACAGAGAAATCATACTCGAATGAGCCATAGTTTAATGAAATCTCAAATCCTAGCCTGGATTACAGGAGGTGGATTCAAGTAGCCTCATACCTTAAACCCTAGCCTCGTACAGCGACGGCAGAGGAAGGCTTAGTGGCAGAGAAAATAAAAAAAAGGAAAGGGAGGAGGTACCAATCAGCGGCGCCAAATGAAAATGGAGAAGTAGGGGCGCTGTGGGAGAGTATGAGGGTTTTCTAAAAATACACTAAGGGAGAAAACCTTGAGAGATATGTTTATATATTTGGCCAACAAAGGCAGCCCATTAAAGGCGGTTCTATAATAGAACTGCATTTAATTGATTTACATTAAAGGTGGAACTGCCTTTAATCGATTTAGAACCTCTTCTAATTGTGAGATTTTGGAGTGTGGTTCCGACTTCAAAACTTAATTTGGGTCCCAGTTAAAGGCAGTTCTTAAAAAATCAAATGAACTGCCTTTGATTGCTGCATTTAATAGAGGGTTTCTCACTCGTGTGACCCATTTTATAACGGGTTAAAAATATTTTGAGTCAAAATGGGTCTGGTTAAACTCGTTCAACACACGCGTCAAAAATCATTTCACTCACGGGTTTAAATTGGGTAAACCTGCGGGTTTCAACCCATATATGTACCCATATAGGTTTGTGTATCAACATATATGGGTAAAACCTGTCGGTTTCAACCCATATATTGACCCATTTAGGATCATATACCAACCCATATGGGTAAATCCACGTGTTTTAATCCATATGGGTTGGTATATAATCCATATATTGACCAATAAAGCACTTTTCTCTTTATTTTATAATCTAATGGATTGAGTACAAATGTTCAAATTTTGTGTAATGTAGAGGTGGTTGTGGAGGAATCAGATTCTTCTTTCATGAGAGGTTTTAGAGCTTACTACAAATGGATACGTGGAAAATTTGTGGGCCTAAGGAAGAGCATTTGTAAGTTAAAGCATAGTCAACGTGCATAAAAATGACAGTATGGCCTCGGATGTTCTAATTCTATATAAACCATGGGTTACGTTCATGTTGATCAAGTTTGTGTGTTTCATACACTATGACAATCCCATAAACCATTTTATGTTTCTTTTGGTATTGTGTAACATGATGACAAAAACACAATTATTCTATTGTGACTGATATTAAATTTGACTTTATACTCTACTTCTATCTTCCGTTCAAGTTAATTAAGTTACTAGCCAAATAATGGAAATGCAGAACACTAGAATAAAACCAAATGTAGTTCAAAGTATTGATAATAACATATCTTCTGAAGGACTTCTGGACTCGGAAGTCAGTCCAGACTACAAACCTTTTTTGAATTTTATCAAAATTACCATAACAATTAACTCTGGGAACAACATCCAACTACATCTCTTTTTTCCTTCGAATGTTTTTGCGCTTTCACCTTATCCTTGTGACCTTTTCTCAACCATTGACCTAGACTTCTTCATCGTTATCGGTTTGACCGAGATTCTCAAGCAAAATGTCAATTCATTCCAAACCAATTTGAGTATGACAACTGAAACTATTGAATTCTTCACATTCATACTCCTCAATGCATGCTCTCTTACCTTCGACTACAATCTACCATTGTGGGTCTATTGGATATTTGATGTAAAACACTTGGTGAGCTTTTGTGGCCAATATAAAGGGACCATTCTTCCAACCGACTCAGAAACGATTTACAAGTGTGAAACCCGAATCCTCATTATTGAGGCCGTTGTTCACATCAACCCATTGACATTTTGAAAAATGGAAAAAATTAGTGGTACATAATGATAAGCGGTAGTAAAAAAGTTACAGAAAAAATAAAAAAAGTATAAGGAAATAATCATTTTCTAATTGGTTTTGTAATATCCTTTTTAATGTGTAATTATACTTTGTAACTCTGTAACTCATAAATATGAATACACACATCCCCAAAAATGATGGGTTTTACATTCTATCATGGTATCAGACATGGTCATCTAAATCCTACCTTTTCATTTTCCAAAAATACAAAAGAATAAAAAAATTCAGTTGCCGCATCCAGCAGCTACTTGAGCCGCAACTCCGGTTGTTGATTGCCGATCACAAGCCCGCATTGTGTAATTGGTGTAATTGGGCTAATCGGTCCTTCTTGTCTGACTCCAGCCATCGCTACCTATCCTTCTCTAGTCATTTTTCTTAAGACTCCAGCAAGCTATTTCAGATTTTTCGCCCGACAAACGAAGTAACACGCGAATATTCCAAGCGCACCTTATCCTTTTATAGCGTGTGATCACGTGTGAAATATTCATGCACTACAGTGGGTTTATTGGCCTCTTTATCTCGCATGTCTCCAACAACAAGTCGAACAGTTTCTTGCAAGACACTCAATTTACCGTGGTTCACTCCTTTTCTCGCAGGTTCGCTGCCAAGTAGCACTTTGTTAGCAACCAGTCAGTGCTTCGTTAGCACACAGTCAGAATTATTATTTTTTTCAAAAAAAACAAAAATTGCAATGGTTCATTTTGTTTGACCATGTTGTCAATGGTGTGATGTTCTAGTCCACGCTGCTTCTAGTTGCTATAAACTGCATGGTGAATGGTTTAAGTTGTAGTTTCATTGGTGTCATGTTTTTTGTCACACTACCCCTAAGTGTCCTTAATTTTCCTCTGAAACTTTATCTTATGCTTGTTAGCCACATTCTTCTAAGAATCACTAGATAGCCGATTCTTCTAAGCATCACGTAGCTTCTCATTCTGGTCTTAATCGCGTGACTCCTTATACGGGTAACAATCATGTTATTGTTGGTAATGGTTTCCTCCACATTATTCTTGTTGGTTATTCTCGAGTCTTTGATTCCCTTATCATTGTCTAATGTTTTAGTTGTTTTACAAATTACTAAAAACTTGTTACCTACTAGAAAGTTGACCTGAGATATGAATGATATTATTAGGCTTAATGGTTCCTCTTTCACTATTTTAAACAAGTTTAATGGGGATGTTATTGGCAAAGGTCATCATGATTTAAACTTATATGTTTTGGATTGTGGAGGTGCTGCTTTATTCGGTTTCATTGCATCAAGTACATCTAAATTATCTTTTGAACTTTGGGATTGTAGATTGGGTCATGTTCCTTACAACATGATTTATTCTTTGAGTAATTCTGGATTGTTGTCTGTTAATACTATGCTTCTAAAATTGCATTTTGTTCATCTTGTGAGATGGCAAAAGGGAAACAATTTTCCTTTACTGAAAATAATAAATGTTCATCACATTTGCTTAATTTGATTCATTTTGAACCTTTGGGGGCCCGCAAATGTCATCTCTCGTGTTGGTTTCTCTTATTATGTTTTATATGTTAATGCTCACTCTCGTTTCACTTAGTTATACCCTTTACAATGCAAGTCTGATATTGTCAAAGCATACCTTCATTTTGAGGCACTGGTCGAGGACCGGTTTCTACATATATTAAGGTTTTTCAAAGTGATGGCGGGAAAAAGGTTTCTAAATTCTTACTTACGTTCTCACTTTTCTTCAAAGGGCATTCCTCACCAACTTTCATATCCCTATACACCAGATCAAAGTAGTGGAACTGAGCGGAAGCATCATCACATCACAAAATTGGGGCTCTCTGTATTTTTCCATTTTGGTTTGCATATTCTTTCTAGTGTGATGTATTCACTGCGGAAACCTGCCGTCATTCTCTGTTATTTGTTTTCACTACTTATGATTACATTAACTTTTATCCTTTCGTTTGTCGAGTAGTTTCACATTTGCATCATTATTCTCCTCATAAATTGGTACCCCATAGTTTGCCTTGTATCTTTTGGGGATACAGTTCTCAGTGCAAGAGTTATCGTTATCTTGACCCTACTACAAAGAAGGAATAAATTACTCTACATGCTTGCTTTGATGAGCTCTTTTTCTCAGTTTCTCACCCGGGTTTTAAGACTGCCCTTCCTTCGCTTGATATTTCATCCTTCGTGGAGCCTTTGCCAGTGCCTTCCGAGGTTTTCGAGCCTTCTTCATCAGCCTCATCACCCACATTCCTTGATGATGTTTACTTTCTGCATGTGCCGGGAACTACACCTACTTCGTTAGAGCCAATGTGTGCCAGATCACTTGTGGCCACCCCGTTAGCATCCCTCACAAGCTTGCACGCACCGTCATTTTTGGCACACATTTTCCCTCTATAATGTCTGCACTTCTTGATGCGCTATCCAATGTTTCTCCCTCCGCCATTCTTCCTCACGGTTCTCATAAGTCGTTACTTGCCGCACCTCATCCTTTTTCATCCCTGGGTTTTGCAACTCCTTTATCGCGTTAGCCAGTTTCTCGACATCTGATGGCTACTCAATTGTGAATTGGGTCATTTAGGTACAAGGACCTTTATGAAAATGATATATCTGGACTTTTGATTGCTTTTTTTGTTCAATCTAAGCCACGAAGTTTGCACCGCTGCCAAGGATCCAGATTAGGTTGCTTCTATGGATTCTGAAATGGCTGCACTTTGCACTCAATATACTTGAGAGTTGGTTTCTTACCCTCTGCATGTTAGTGTGGTTGGTTCAATGTGGGTGGTTCGTTTGAAGCATTAGGCACATAGCTTGCTTGATCTTCATTAAGCAAGACTCGTTGAACATGGTTTTTCACAACTTCCAGGTTTTAATTATGATTATACCTTTAGTCATATGGTGGAGGCATCTACGGTTCTTAAAGTTTTATCTTTAGTTGTTCTTCCTCAATAGTCATTACATCAGTTGGATGTTAAAAAATACTTTTTTTAATGATGTTCTTGACTCACCAATTTACACGGAGCAGCAGGTTGGTTATAAAGATCTTCTGCTTCCTGAGTATGTTTGTAAGCTTCACAAGGCCATATATAGGTTGAAACAAGTTCCTCATGCTTTGTTTTAACGCTTCGGTACATTCCTCATTAGCCTTGGTTTTGTTTGCAGCTAATCTGATACTTCATTATTTATGTTCGGAAAATGTGCTTCCTTACTCATCTTTTGGTTTATATAGATCATCTTATTCTTACTAGGAATGATGGTGCACTCATTCATAAGTTCATTGATTGTGTGAATTATGAGTTTAAGATCACCATCTGGGAGGTTGTTCCTATTTCAGACAGCTTATTCCTTGGTCGGGCAATATATGAAATGGAAATCTTGATTTGTGCAGGCATGTCAGATGCCGCACCTGTTGCCACACCTTTTATGGCATTTTTATAGCTTCTCAGCTCTTCCAACAAACCGCTTGGTAAACCCATACTTTACCGATCCTTGATTGGTGAACTTCAGTACTTGTTGATCACACGTCCCAACTTGTCTTATGCCTTCAATATGGTTAGTCAATTTGTGCAAGCACCCACTAAAGATCATTTCCAGTTTGTCCTAGGATTTTTCATTTTGTTCATGGTACTCTTCACTATGGATTAGTATTTTGTGTGAATATTTCTGCTCTTCCAGTACTTGGCTATTCTGATACCAATTGGGCTCGCTATGTAGAGACGCATAGGTCCACATATGGTTACACCATATTCCTTGGCTATAATCTAGTTTCCCGTAATGCTAAGAAGCAACTTATTGTGTCTTGTTCTAACTATGAATCATAATATCGGGCTATGGCCAATTGTGGAAAGGAACTAGCCTAGTTGATGAATTTTCTCAGAGACTTACATGTGTTTATTCATATTCCACCTTTGTTGTTGTATGATAACAACAGTGCTCTCTTTCTTGTCTGAATTCAGTTTGACATAAGAAAGCCAAACACATTGATATTCATTATCATTTTGTGTGTGAGATGGTGTCTTCTTGCAAGCTAATGGTACCTCATGTTTCCTTTAACCTTTAGCTTACTGACATCTTTACAAGGGGTGTACCTCATTCTCAGTCAAGTTTTTGCATTCCAACCTCTACGATGCTTGTAATCTCATGCTTCTCTTGAAGGGTGTAATAGTGTTATAGAAGGAATAAAAGAAGAATAAGTAAAGAATCATTTTGCTAATTAATTTTGTAATATCCTATTCCATATACAATTGTACTTTGTAACACTTCGGACACACATATAAATATGAACACACACATCCACATAAATGATGAGTTTTACATTGTATCAGGTAGCAGTATGAGCACATTTTTCCTTCTAAGTCAGTGCAGGGGATACACGAGCTGCTGATAAACCTATCACATTTCATACAATTCATATCTCTATTATGTGGATATGCAAATCTTGGCAGACAACCTTTGACAGAGAACATAGTATGCTAGTGTTCCACGATAAATGTTTAGAAGCTGAATTGAATAAAAGCCATTTACATTCATGTATGATGCGAAAGCGCTACCAGTAATCACCACAAGAACACACACCGTCCTTGAAATGACGAAACCTTCGAACATATCACAAGATTATCTCTCTCCTTTCAATCTTCGAGATGCGTTTTCTTGCAACGTGACAATCATTGCAAACTCTGAGATTCTTACTAACCCGAATAGTAGTTCTGGGAAGGAAGTATAGGAGACCAAAGGCGATACCTAATCTCTCACTATGTCCACATAGCATATTCTCCTTTACATCCTCACCAACATTGTGAAGCACTCAAGAAGTATCAAGGGCATAGCCCTCTTCTTTCATTTTATCAGACAATTTATTAAGAAAGCTGTAAAGCTGCACACTTTGTGAATGTGATGAGTCTCCCGCAAAGAACATGTGGACCTCATCACCAAATTCTATCCAGCTGCACCCAGGTTCTTTTCTTACTCCTCTTTCTCTTATGTTTTTTCAAATCTCAGTCGCTTTCTCCCCCAGTCCTGCAGATGAATACAAGTTAGATAGCAAAACATAGTGGCTGGCAACATCTGGCTCCAACTGAATGAGATTCTTGGCAGCGATTTCCCCAAGCTCCACATTTTGGTGAACAAGACAAGCACCAAGCATGCTACTCTAAGCCCCGATCTTGTCATAGTGCACATGCATGGAATTTATGAGTTTATTTGCTCGCTCAAGCTGGGCAGATCAGCCGAGCAAGTTAATCACACATGCATAGTGGTCAGCTGAAGGTTCAATTCCATGATCTTCTTTCATTTTCTGAAACAGCTGCAGTCCTTCATCAACCCTCCCAGAATGACTGCACGCTGCAAAAATTGCAATAAAAGTAACTTCATTTGGCTTCATTTCCTCAGGTTTGGAGAATGTTTCACAATGCACACAAGCTGGCAAGACACTAGCAATGGCAGAACTAGGGGGCGAGCCGGTGCTGCCGCCCCCCCAAACCTTTGGTGACTAGGGTAATATACCCCTCCCGCCCCTCCTAGCCCAGCCCCGCCCCACCCCGCCCAGCCCCTGCCCAGCCCAGCCCTGTCCAGCCCCCGCCCCCGCCCCCGCCCCTCCTCAAATATCCTTCTAGTTCCACCACTGTACACTAGCTAATGTGGTCAGGCTTGGAAACAACCCTGAAACATCCAAGACGTCCAAAAATAGCACCATCTCACTCTCGTAAAAGCCATTTTGTGCATACCAAGAGAGCATAGCATTCCAAACACCGAGTTTCCTCTCTTTGGTGCCGTTAAACACTATCCTACCACTTTCAACCTTTATACAGTTACAATACATGTGAATCAGAGCACTTGCAACAAAATAATTTTCCAACAAATCTTCATCTCCAAGGCATAAGCATGAATTTCCTTCCCAATTTTAAGTAGCTCAAAATTTGCGCAAGCAAGAAGGACACTCGATATGTGTTGGAATAGTGTCTTTCAATTGGAGGATTGACTACAGAGATAATTAATTCAGTTATTTTGAGTGATCGGAATATTTGGCTGGAAACCACTTTCGATCAACTAGCACCATTTATATTGGGCTTGCTGCTTAATATGATTGAACTTATAGGGTCACACACAATGCATGAAATTGGATAAAAAAATAATTATTGGGCTAGGAGCCCAGATATGATTTACATGAGAATTGAGTTTATAACTCATTAGGTCTAATTGGGTTAGACCCAGATTGACTTGGATTAGGGTTTCTTGTGTTAATGACCTTTTTGTATAAATAGATATTTTTACAGAAATGTTTAATATTATATTATTAGAACCTTGGCCATTTCAGACAGTAAGAAACCAGAAATCGATCCAATTATTCTCAGAAAACAAACCTCACTGTAAAGAGAAGAAGAAAGACTGGGTCTTTGCTTGCTAATCAACATTCTAAGCTGACGGCGGTGTAGGCGATCTGATCATGTTGTGTGAATACGTAAAGAGGAATCACATCTTGGATTCTCATCTCCGTGGTTGATCGAATTCGACGGTATAGCCACTTTAAAGGTAATCTAAACTCTTGGATCAATTCGAATTAAATACATGCATGAGATCCGGGATTAGTTAATTGATTTACCACTAAATTAGATTTAATCAATTCCTAACAGTGGTATCAGAGCCTCTTGCATATTTTAATTTGATCTAGATAATATGTGAATTAGATTTACATAATATAGTGTTTAGATTCATGTTCATGTTTTAATAAAATTAATTATTGGATGATTTAATTTTATTTAAACCCAAGCAGGAAATTTTATTTTTAAAAAACTGTTCACCGTCGGAATCATTGTTCATCGCACGGATACTGTAGTGCCGCTACTAGGTCGGCGGCAGCAGGGAATGGCGGCGCTAGGTGCTGAAGTAACCCTAGGCCAGTAATTTTTTTATTCTGGGCCTATTAATCTGTAAGGCCCAGATTCTATTTATTTAATGTGTGACTAATATAATTTGGCTGAGTCAAATTGGGGCATGGCTGGCATAAGCCCAACATGTTCTTGTTGCAACCCTAACACATACAGTATTACGATAGCATGTAACTAAGGAAGATCTACAAAAACATATTCACGTAACTACTAACAATTACGATGAATCAAATGGATATCGATTCAAACTACTGCAATTTGTTCAATATTCCATTAAATATAATATACCATCTCCACCTTCAACACCAACATTTGAAGTTCTAATCCTGGTCCCAAATAAGGCCTATTCTTAATTTGGGCCTCGAACAATATCAATTGGCCCATCTGGGACACGAATTGTTGGATAAAACATTGAACTTCACACCATTTTATTTGAGCCAACACTGCGGAAATCAACAACGACTCAATTCATGAACATCAGAAAACAAATAATTGGCATTAGGAGAAGAATTTTGGAATACTTGAAACATTAGGAGAAGAATTTTGGAAAAAAACTTATGGAACATTGAAATTGATAACATCATTATTCCAGTTTAAAAATTGGCACATCAATTTTTGCAGGGGGGTCAAAGGATTCAAGGTATATCCAGGGAATCTGGTGCAAAGATTTGTTACCTAAACATTCATTCTTTATTTGGATGATGGCTTTGGGTAGATTATCAACAATGGATAAGATGCATGGAATTCACATTCAATTGGAAAACTCAATATACTTAATATGTGAATCTCAGGATGAGACATCGACACATTTTTTTTGTTCAATGCTCATACACGAATGATGTTTTTGAGACAATGGAATTTCCTTCTTTTCAAACAGAGAGGGTTAAGAGGTATGAATTCTTTGGTCATGGGCAAAAATGATCAAAGAAGAAAGTTTTTCTTACAAATTGTGGTGTTTTACAATTTATGGTTAGAGAGAAATCATAGAAGTTTTGAGTAAAAAAATTGATGTCAGTAGCTTATGTAATTTGGTTCAAAATGATAATCTTTTTAAGGCTAAATGATGTATTGTAATAGGGGGGTATATTGCTGTAAATGATCGTTTTAAGTTTTGAAAGAAACAAAAGAAAAGATTCCATCTACTACAGTTCAAAATAAACCAATAGTACAACAACATCTCTCCCCATTTTCCATCCTCAATTGACTCACAAAGACAATTATTTATCAAAAGGAAAAGAGTTATGCTTACAGTGAGCCACGAGCCACCTTACTGCACTAATCCAATCTCCAACCACTACCTTGACCCTTGCACAACCTCAATCTGCATAGGTATTACTCCAACTAAAATAATAAGGCGAACAACTAAACATACATGCATCTATTTTCTCTGTTAGGTCCAAAAAGAAAACATGCATTCTAACAGACATACTACAATGAAACAACTGCCTTTAATAAGGAAAAAATTAGCCGAAAACAAAGAGCTACATATACATAGAAGGAAATGACTTTAGGGATAAATCCTACGTTAATAACTCCAACACAGAATTCATAATACAACTCTTATCCATGGAGCTTCTACAAACGTGTTGATACAAAAGCATCCAATCATCCTGCCTAATTTATGACATAAAGAATAAACCACTTAACAATTATCCTAACTGAAAATGCTACCATATTGATCAACTAAAATTAACTAGCTCATTTAATTAAGACAATTGATTCATCAATTACAACCGGTTCAAAACACATGCAACTCTATTGCCCACATCATCCCACAACTACATCAACCAGATTCTTTAACAAATAACAAAAAAAAAATACATCTTAGTTAGAAATCCCAACACAGTAAGACCATGTACAATGGTAAAACCACTCCTAAACCACTCTTGTGGTTTCAGTTCATTAAATAATCAATTTCTCTCCTCCACGTGAGGGGCCTGATAAAGTCAGGTTTGGGACAGTTCCCATTTGGAAACCCGGCCCCGCGGTTTGAAGCAATTCAAACCTCTTTCAACCCCCCCCCCCACTGTGTGTATTATTGTCCCTATTCAATCCCAAATTTTAATTCATCCCACTCCAAAATACCCCACTGCACATGCTTTAATGCAATCTTATAGCACTAAATATAATGTTCTACAACAGAACTTCATCAAATGGCTAAAATAGAAAGGTGAATCGAAACATGCATAGAAAAAATTAACTGTGATAAACAGGAAGCTCGGTAAAACATGTCATATGGCCAACATTAAAAGTACATGTTTGCTACTAAAATAAAAAAGATGGTGACAATATGGTGAAACTTAAAACTAGGGCTTCATTAAACCGTCCAAGAAAAAATTACATTAATTTAGTTAATCTAAAAGGATAAAAAAATAAAACATTCAACATTAGAGAGAAAAACAAAGTTAAACAAGTGGATAATATGTTATGTTTTCCAGCTTTACCCCATTATCAACTCATTCCAAGCTCTACCCCAAACATCTTCCTCTTCCTTCTTGCATGTTGATGTGGCTTGAATTAGTTTTTGCTTAACTTCAGTTTGCAATCTTTGTTCTTCTTCCTTGCTCACCTCCTTAACGTATGGAAAAGACATCACATTATCGGGCCTTCAAACTCCGCTAATCGAACTACTCTCTATCATGAACTTACAGAGTTTATCTTCCTGTGGAAAGAAATTACATAATCCCACCAGTGTACCTCCACAAACCCCAAATGTAGGCATATTCATTTTTTCCCGGGGTCCAGTGGTCAACGCCATCCTTCTAGTGCGATTCTTCCTGTTGAAATGGAGTTTACACCAATAGCTTCCGGATTTTATAGAATAAATATCACCACTTCAGATTTCGTTGTTTTTTATAAGTATGTGATGTCATCATTATGTTTTGTTTTCAATTGGGTTTCCAATACAACATAACTAATCAGAAGCAAACTATTCATATTCTTTAACTATATCTGGTTTTCTAAATGCAAAGAGCTAGACCTCTTGTATATCAAAATCTATTTGATTCTGTCGTCGGAGAGCAGTGGTGGAGGAGTTGAAGCAAGAAGGTGTGAGGAGAGGAGATACATTTGGTGTTTTAAACGTGTGGGGAATGGAAATGTGAAGTTTACCCTTGACATTTGAGTCGCATGGTTAAAACATGAGCTAAATATGCATAGGATTGGGCTCAACTCTGTGCATAGGAGAGACCAAAAGGAGGGTTAAACATGGGGGGGGGGTTCAACCACTCTGGGTCCCTTTAGAAATGACCTTATTTCTTAGGGTAATATTTGTATTTATGACTTGATGTTGACTTTTTCAAATTCTTAGATTACCCTATCTTTATGTAATATTAATATTTGTGTTTGATTTTTTATTTGCATTCTTTTAAGATTTATGTCATGTTATGATTTATGAAGCATCCATAGGTTCATCGTAGTATAACATCGTTATGGCCAAATTGCTATCTTGAGAGTGTTAGATTAGGGCTAATGTAAGTTCAAGAGTAGTGGGGAGATAAGTGCATTTGTTTTACCTTGAGAGTATCATCCTGATCGTTATACTCTATTCTAATTTTCTAGTTGTGCAAGTGATTGCATGTTAGGGGCGTTAGACTAATTCCTAAGGAGGAGAAACTCTTGCCTTACCCCGATAGATAAGAACGATAGTTTGTAGTGACTATGGTCGTGGCCACCCTAGAGTCATCACGAGATGCCAATTCCTTTGCCTCTCTAGACCCAGGGTTGGTTTCCATAGTGGAGTGTCCGGGACATTGCCCTCACACTCGTATCTAACGGTTGTAAACTATGCAAGGCTTAGTTCTTTAAGAATATGTGCATTAGCATTGGGAGTGATATGACGGGGAAGGAAGAGTTGATCCAATAGGTTGATCGATGCAATTTTCCTAATTTCGGTGGTAGTGATGTGGTTTTTGAAGGGCAGCCGGACCTTTGTGTAACAGACAACCGGAATTCCGGGCCACCTCTATACTATGTGACATAGGCACGAGAATAGGTATATATGGTTCTATGTGATAGAATCTAGGATCAAAATCATCAGTCGGTCATGTTACGCAAATACTCCCAAGACTAGTTAATTATAGCGTCTACTCTCCTTGCTTGTATGCTCTGTAGTTGTTAGACACGAACCCCCTAAATATTTGTTCCTAAGCAGTAGCTATTCCCGACACACATTCGAAGTGACGTCCGATTGTGTAAAGCTAACTTTTGAATTCTAGTATCTCCGTGGATGACCCTGGACTTGCCACTAGCTACACTATAGTCGTTAATGTACGGGAGCAAAATTTACAAAATTTATCCTTAATCACTTTGCACTCTGCGGGTAATTTAAGCTTTCCCGTAAGGTTCTGAATGACCCCGAGGGATGCACGTCAAATTTTGGCGTCCCTTCCATGTATACTAGTTCTAATTTGATTGTTAGCTTACATAACTAATTAGTAGAGTAGTTTGTGCTTTATTTTTCTTGTTGTGTTTTTGTTTGTGTCTTTTTTTGTGTTTGTTATTTTTCTGCGTAAGTATTTCTTGAGTTCTTGTGTCAACCGAGAACACTTGCAGTATGATTCTGAAGTTTTTGTGTTTTCTTTGTATTTTTTTTGTTGAATATATATATATGTGTGTGTGTGTGTGGAGAAGAGAGACTCAACGAGTGAGGCTTAGTTGGATATGTCATTCCGTCCACCTTATGGAGTCTTTCTCTTAGTTGAGCAAACATGAAAAAGAGAGAGGTAGGAGTTGTTTGCTCCCAAAGCCAATGGGATCGAAAATGGTACCCATACTATGATTCTCCTAATTCGGGTTGAATGGTAACCCGAATTCATGGTATGGAGATTAATCGGGAAACCAATACTTTGAGATCGATAGATGGCCTTCACCTACCTATAAAACCCCCCAAAACCAATCCCTATGTAGTTTTTGAGTCCAAGCATGAAGGAGTGTTTGAAACCTTGGCTAACTCGGCTAGAACTGCTGAGTTGCTCCCAACATGAATGATTAATAACACTAGACACTTGGGAGTTCCCAAATGCGGTTATGGAGAAATTTCGCAAGTTATAGCTAATATGCTTAAGAGTTATGAATTACTCTGATTGTAATTGCATAGCGACATTAGAGATTTGGGAACTCAATTCTTCTTCAGCATTGAGAAAGTTATAGGTCAAGTGAGTAACTTGATGGAAAAGGTGAGCCAACTATAAGCCCAATATTTAAAAAATGAATCATCCCTAGTTGAACTTAAAATTTTGGTAAATGAATCCGAAGGGGATGAGGAGTTTTTTGTTGAAAGCGAAGAAGTTGAGGAAAGGGTTATTATACTTATTTAAAAATTTTACCTATCTTCATCCCAACCTTCACCTGTAGAACAAACTCCCACAGAGAAGCCCATTGAATATAGTAAGCTTCCAAACCACCTATTTCCTTTAGGGTTGAGTCCTTCTCTACTACATCTTCCTCTTGGAATATTCTCACCCCTACCTCTCTATTTTGGTTGCCTATTATAACGGAGTACAAACCAACACCATATAGATAATATTAAGGTCCTGCCAATAACCTTAAAAATATAGAGCTTCTCGAGACGCAACCCGAGCCTTAAATTTTGGATCGGTTAGTTTATATTTGAAAAATCTGAAATCCTCACCTTTATCCTCACGCACTTACCACAAAATCACTAGATGCCACAAAAATCCGCCACCTAAATCACCACCAGATACATAACCTATGCGTACACCGGTTGTTTATTTGTGTGGATGTTTATTGATACTTGGTTAGTGTATTTGTAATAGTTTGGATTGAATTTCATATTGGGGTAGAATTTGAGGGAATTTATGTGATAACAATGCATTGGGAAGTGATTATTTCACATTTATTTATTTACCTCCCGTAATTTTCATATCATGTTTCTTATTGGAGGAATATGTGTTGTAAGTGTGGGGGAGAAAAGGATGTCTCATTGCATTTTGTTGTAGATATTTATTGTTTTTGGTATGTTTTTCTATTTTAGTTTTTTGCTTTGGAACATTAACACAATTTTTGTGCATGTTTGTTTTATAGGAAACATATGGTGTTTTCGAGAAAAGCGAGCAAACAGGGTTAGGAGGAGTCCAACTCAAGGACCGTGTAGATGTACATGGTTCGTGGTGCTCAAAATTATTGCACATTTTTTTAATCAGATTACTTTTCTAACAATTATGGAAATGATTGTTGGATACATTTATATGAAATTTTGCGATATAGATTTACAACGGAGAAACTATGGAGTTTACGTCAATTTTTGTTATGCGCATGTATAATCATTTCTAAATTTCTCATACTGTTGTGGTTAACTAGACTCGTATATACAAATGAATTGTTTGAATCAGCAACCAATGTAACTTGAACTCACGTTCCACAGGGCTTATATGTGTGGTGCCTACTCCTACGCATAGGGGATAACCATGCCAATCACTTGCTAGAGTTCACCTACAAAAGAGTTATACCCTAGTGGTATACGACCAGATGCAATACAGATTGTGGTGTGACGGTGATGCACATTATGGAAATTTTCGTCGGGAGTACAAATAGCTTGCACAAGCTGGGTATGCAAGAGGTACTAATTGTTAAAGCTTAATTTTATTGAATTATAATGTCATTGGTATAACTATTTTATCACCTTGAACTTTCAACAACATGACCACCTCACAACCGGGGTTACATACGCCTACCGTGTTGCTACCAACACAGTGAACCAGCACCGCATGTCTGTCATAGTGAACATAGCCCGCAACGTGCTCAAGAAGGTCAAGGATCCACCTCCAAGAATCTTCACATCCTAGAAGGATCCTACAACATTCAACCAGTACAAATGTCGTCTCATCCATGAAATTTGTCTCTTCCATCTAATATGTACTTAATTCGTCACAATTCTTTAAACAATCCATCCGCGTTGTAAACTTAACTCATGCTACCTTTTATTAAAACTCCTACTCCCCTTACTAAGAATGAACTACAGTGTTGCGTTACTCTAAATGTGCTCTACTATCTTAAAATAAAATCCTTTAGGTGTACAATAAATATAAAACCAACATTTAAAAATCTCTAACATCTTTTTGATGAAATTCATGTACCAGTGAGTACTTAGTAGATAATCCAGTTTCCACCTATCATTTTCATGCACATAATAACCACCAAACCACAAATCTAAAACTACGACGACATTACGATAAATATGATCTAAAATCAGGGTTCTTAGTTTTAACTACCCAGAGTCAGAGAGAAAATATCCCAACTCATAAAGTTACACAAAAGGCTTAACTCAGGAACACATCAACATACATACAAGGGAAAACACCATTTCACAAGAATTATGGCAATACGGAAGCTCAGTAGTATTGTCCACACCATTTCACAAGAATTATGGCAATACGGAAGCTCGGTAGTATTGTCTTTGTTCCAACCCTAACACATATAGTATTACAATATCGTGTAACTGGGAGGTCATGGCCGTACCTCTCAAAGATGTAATTTTTAAGCCATTTTGCTTACTAACTACAATTAAGTAGCTAATGGCAAGTCTAGATCGTCCACAGAGACGGGGGATATTCTCAAGTGTTTGCTAATAAAATGGTAAATACTATGCTAGATATATAGATACACATATATATATATATATATATATATATCAAAGCACATATAAAAGGGGTTTTTGGTTTGGTTTTTCTAGGTTAACAATTTAAAGACAATTTAAACTAAAAAAGCATACAATAGCTAAAATGGGATTAAGTACGAATTACGGAGCCTTGGGGGCAATTGGCTTATACTTCCAAGCCTTCTATCTATCATTGACATACAGTCTATTTAACACCTTTACTACTTGTTGTGAAGATAAATCTTCCATTCCTCTTTGATTGTAGTTTACTAGAGTGAATT
>JAULKM010102946.1:0-25415 GCA_032355605.1 Rubia tinctorum | reverse complement strand
AAATACAATTCTGATGGGTTTGTGGAGCTGTTCAAGGCCAGACATGTTATTTTCAGCAATCACCAACAGGCAGGTATTGATTACTTTGAAACTTTTAGTCCTGTTGTGAAACCTACTACTGTGCGTTTAGTTCGTACTATTGTTGTGTCTCTTAATTGGATTGTTCGTCAATCAGATGTTAAAAATGCCTTCTTGCATGGTTTTTTTAATGAAGAAGTTTACATTCGCCAACCTGAGGGTTTCGCACATCCTTCAAAGCCAAATTACATATGTCGTTTACGTAAGTCCATATATGGGTTGAAACAAGCTCTATGAGCTTGGTTTTCTCGGTTCGGGAATTTTTTATCATCCATTGGTTTTAAATGTAGCACTTGTGACACCTCTATGTTTGTTTTAAAATACCAGGGTTGTATGCTTATTTTACTTCTTTATGTGGATGATATTGTTCTCACGGGTAGTAGTTCTGCTCTAGTTCATAAACTCATTTCTATTCTCTCGTCTCAGTTTGATATGAAAGATTTGGGGGGATCTCCATTATTTTCTAGGTATTCAGGTGTCGCGTACTCTTTCTGGCCTATTTTTGTCCCAACAAAATATGTGTCTGATTTGATAAATAAATTTCATCTTCATATAGTTAAATCTGTACGCACACCATGTGTTTCTAGAGTTACGTTGTCATCTACTGATGGGAACCTTCTTGTTGATCCCACATATTATCGTAGTATGGTTGGTGTTTTGCAATATTTGACTATGACTCATTCGGATATTGCTTTTGTTGTTAATATGGTTTCTCAGTTTAAGCATACTCCTCGCATTACTCACCTTCATGATGTGAAGAGAATTTTCAGGTATTTGCAGTGTACTTTGGAGTTTGGTCCTTTTCTCCACTCGAAAAGCTCTCTTGCGTTAGTGGTAGCTTATTCTGTTGTAGATTGGGTTGGTTGTCCTGATAGTCGTCGTTCTACCACTGGCTATGTCATTTTTCTTGGGAAGAATTTTATTTCCTGGCGCTTTAAGAAGTAACCTACTGTGTCGAAATCCTCACTGAAGCTGAATATATGGTTGTTGCTTATACAGCGGCTGAAACGATTTGGCTTCGTCAACTACTTGCTGATATGGGGTATTTTCTTCGTCATCCTGTTACTCTCTATTGTGATAATGTTTCTACAACATATCTTGCTGCCAATCATCATGATCGTAAGCATATTGATGTTGACTTCCCCTTTGTTCGTGAAATGGTTGCAAATGGAGGTTTTCGGGTTAGACATGTTCCTACACAGTTACAGGTTACTGATATTTTTACTAAAGGTCTTTCTAGTGAGTTATTTTGTAAACATCGTTCCAATATATCCATCCAATATATCCGTTAATACTCCCCGTAAAGATTGAGGGGGTGTATTAGGGTATAAGGATATAATAGACTTTTCCTTATAAATATTATTCATATATAAAGAGTGTTAGGTCTACCAATTGGGTAAGCCACAATTATTCTCATTATTTCGTACAATTACCTTTGTGTAATACGGGTAGCACTTGTTTTATTTTACAACAGTTGGTGGTTTTATATTTTCTACTTCAGACACGTTTCTATGAATCTTGATTAGAGATACATGTAGTTACACTCATAAAGTAATAGTGACATACTACATTGTTGTTGAATGTCATGTAGTTTTGCTGCTAGCTTTTCGCGCCTTGCTTCTGTGAGATTTGATTTGTGTTATTTCAAAGTTAATATGTTCAATTGGGAATATGATAACTTGGTCTGTGTCTTAAGGCTGCAAAAAGCGTTGGTGTTCTTGTTATACTGGATGCCGGAAGTGTAGATTCACCATTTGATCTAAACGGGTATTAAATTGATCTAATATTCTAATTTTTTTTTAGAGAAAGTCTCTTGTGAGACCGTCTCATCAAATCTATTGTGAGACTAGTGACTAATCTGCAATTTCTAATTAATTGAGTAAAATTCGCGGGTTAAAAAAAAGTTAGAACGGGCTATAAACCGGACCCAGTTAAGCATTAGTCCATTCTGAGGTCATGATGTTGAACTGAAATTAATATTTTAACGGGCTTTATTGGCCCAATAGAATGCAGGCGAGAGTATTGCATTTCTCCAATATTCTCTGTAAATGAATAAAAGCATCATCTTCTTCAATTTTCTTTTCCTCATCTCCCCATGATCATTGGAAGACGGGGAAACAGCAATTCTTTCAATTTATGTTCTTTTTATATTTATATTATTGAAAAAGTATGGATTTGTCTCCATACATTAGTATTATTTTTCGACCTGATAGATTAGATTGTTTCGTTCATGATGATCACTCAATTTAATTGTTCATATCGATGTATTTTGTTCGATATGATTTTAGAGATCGTGTGTTTCTCTAGGAGGAGTCATGTTCTCAATTTGTGTTTTTCAAGGTGTTTCCTGTTTGGACAACATAGATCGCGTTTTGGATCAAGTGGTGTTATAGTTGTTGAAGATCCCGGTTTGGCATTGAGATATTGATGCGTAATATGCTCCTCTTTGCCAAGTGGTCATGATTTTCATATGAGCGAGTTAATATCATCGAGGACGATGTTACAGTTTTATTGGATATCTACTTTGTTATAGTACAGACGACCAGTTTGGTTGACATGTTATTTGAATATTCTTGCAATATATTAGTTATTGATAGAGGCTAATTAGTTTGGATGTCAATTTCACACATTGTAATCGCTGTTGGACGTTTTCCCACCATTTTTGAATGATTGATTTCAAAAAAAATTATTCTCAGTAAATGATTGACCCAAGCAGGAAGCTTCCGAATGGTGCTTTTATTAATAATAGGAAATTCATAAATTGCCTTATAATTCTTCTTTCTTTGAAAATAAAATACATTTAAAAAATGGAGAAGTATTTTTCACACCAGACTTTGAACATGTTTTCAGTATAAAATAACTAATAAACATTCTCAGTACATGAACTATTACATATTTTTAAAATGTTTATGTTGTAAAAAATAAATGTATAAACGAAGTCATTAAAATAAGTAACAAATATTCTAAACATATTAGCTAATATATGTGTGCGTCAATTATAAGTCTTGTAGGAAATGAAAGATTGAACCAATTTTTTTATAATGATTAACAAACATGCTAAACATGTGAATTAATATATATTTGTTAATCGTAATTTTCTTGTTATTATTGTAGAAAAAGAAATTTTAGACAAATTCAGTTAAACGATTAACAAACATTTTAAACATATGAAGTAATGTATATTTATAAATTTTAATTTTGTTGTAATATTGTAAAAAATGAAGGTCTAAACAAATTCGTGAAAATGATTAACAAACATTTTAAACATTTTAAACATATGAACTTATTTTTTTTGAATTCTAAGTCTATTGTTATAATGAAGGATGTGAAAGTCTAGATAAATTTGTTAAAACGATTAACAAATATTTTAAATATAGGGATACATACCAATATAACCTACCCATTTGATTAAGTGTCAATATAACTCTCAGATAATTTTTAGTGTAAACACAACCCTAACAAGTTGATGAATGTGTCAATATAACACTTAAACACTATTTCCAGCACTCACCAACGGTGACCAAACATAAAATAACTAAAATGTCATTTGATCTAAAACCTAAAAGCGTGAGGACAAAATTTCCCTCGTCCCACCACCACCAGCATCTTACCGCCGCCCCGAAAGTACTAATTTGCAGAGCTTGAATCCAGCTCAATTCATCTACCAGTTCCATCCCTTTAATCTTCTCCCAAAACCCAAAGGGCGAACCTAGAAATCGATTTACCCAAAAGTACTAATTTAAAGAGCTTTAATCTATCTCAATTCATCTCCCAGTTCCATCCCTTTAATCATCTCCTAAAACCCACCGGCAAGAGCTCCTTCTCCTATGAATATACCTCTTTGATGACCTCCATTTAATCATCTTCTCCCAAACCAACCGGCGAGAGCCTCCTTCTCCAACGAATATACCTCTCCGACGATCTCCCTTCTCCGACGAATATCCCCTTCCCCAGGAGAGCTCCATTTTTGTTCTCTTGAAATCTGGCCGGCGAATCCATAGAGAGCAGGAGTATGAGGTGAATCTGGCCACCGTTCTCTACGTTATCAAATATTTCATTCAGAAAACTTATCAACTTGTTATTTTATTCCAATACTTAACATCAAATTGAAGTGAAGACAGAAGAGTTTTCTTACCATGATTGGGGAAAATAAAGAAAATCCATGTGAGTGTACACATCATTAATTTGGACAGTTAGATATGGCGAGACGGAGGATTTCCAGCTGTGGCGGAGGAGAAATAATGCTCGAGAAGAAATAGGAGAAAATAAAAATAAGAGTTTTGGAGGGTATAAATGTAATTCGTTCTTTTTTTCTTTTTTATTAAATTTTTCAGAGGGATATAATATTCTTTTCAACGAATTCCAATCAAAATGGGTAAAATTACACTTACATCAACTACCTAAAATTATTTGCACTTTCAATTATCAAAAGATTATATTAGCACTTATATCAACTAAATAGGTTTATAAAATCACTTAGGGAATATACAAATATAACTTTATATAACTGAGAAAATGCAGATATATCTCTGACATAATTTTTAGTGCAGATTTAACCCTAACTACTTTACATAAGTGCAAATATAACCCTACAGACTATATTCCGGTATTGACTGGCCATTTTCGGCCATTGACCAACTAGAATTGACCAAAATGCCCTTTCAACCTAATCTAAAAAATTGAAAGACAAAATGACCCTTTCTCCTTCAATAGCCACCATCTCCGCCACCATGCCACCTCCTCCGTCACCACCTTCGCCTTTGCCGTCGCCGTCGCTGCTCCACCACTACCAGGTTACCGCAGCCCCGCCTCACCACCACCCCACCCATCTCTACCACAAACACCACCTTCTATCCTTGCCTCCACAACCATCCACCGCAACAAGATCAGCGCCGTCATTGTTTTCGGCGTCTCTTCCACCACCTTCCAGCCCCCTTCAGCCAAGCCCGCCTCTCCGGCCATCCTCGCCTCCACCACCTCTTTCCAGCCTCGCCATTACCACCCCTTCCAGCAACCCTAGCGCCACTCCCACAGTACCGATGCTCACCTTTGACGCCGAACCCCTTCCACCGAGAAAGAGAAAGAAACGAGTGGTCGCGCCACCACCGCCCTACCAGCGTCTTACCTTCGATGCCCAATCCCCGCCAACGAGAAGGTGAAAGATAAACAGTGACACGAACCCTAGCGCCAGCACTACCTTACCGGTGCCCCACTCCCGCCACTGAGAAAGATAAAGAAACAAGCGGCAGAGAGAACCGTAAGGCCATCACTACCTTACCGGCTCCCCCACCCCCACCACCAAGAAAGGGAAAGAAATGGGCAGCAGAGTGAACCCTAGCCCCACTACCACCGTACGATGCCCAGCCCCCACCACCAAAATGGAGAAAGAGAAGTGGATTGCGGCATGAATCCTAGCACCACCCTACCGGTGCCCCAGCCCCGACACCCAACCCCTGCCACGGAATTTGCAGAGCGGGCTGGATTTGCAAATTGCGAGGAGTTTCGGGCCTAATTCGGCGTTGCTGTGACAAAAAGAAGAAGAAGGCCTCCAAGACGATAAAGAGCAGTGCTATCGGAGAAGAAGAACCCGAATCTAAAATAATGGAGGCTGGCCAGAGAAGAAAATAGGGGAAAAGAAATGGAGAGAAAGAAAAAAAAGGACGCAAAGAAGAAAGAAAATGGGAAAAGAAATGGAAGGATAAAGAAAATTAGGGTTGAACATTTCATATATATATTTTTTATTTTTTTTCAAAGAAGTGATTCTAACTTTAATTTAGGAATATAATTAATCAAATTAGCTCAAATAATATTTTTTTGTCATATTACTTAAAATCATGAACCGACACATTAAATATATAATCTTATACTTTTAAAACACAATCTATAGAAAATTTGATTCATATCAAAATTTGTTTTTATAATAATTTTAAATATTAGTTCAATATAAAATCAAATATATGATTTATATCCAAATAAATGAATAAATAAAATTCAAGAAAGAATGATTTCCCGTGGTGATTCTGATTAACACTGAAAATAATAAATAGAGTACAAGGTTGACTATTCCTAATATAACTCTGACCTAGTCAACAAGGATGAAATCTTATCTAATCATCTATTTGACTTGTTCTAACACCCCATTCTCAAGTGAAGCATCGGATGCTCGCTGACGCACAACTTGGACCGGAAAAACTCGAACGGCGAACGAGAGAGCCCATTGGTGAAGATGTCTGCAATCTGAAGAGAGGTCGAAACATGAGCAACTCACAGCTTGCCAGAGGTTACTGACTCACGAACAAAGTGGTAGTCAATGTGTTTGTGCGCCACCGGATTCTGAGCCAAAAAATAGCACTACTATTGCCACATTACAGTAGCGAGGAATCAGACATCAGGACTTAAAGATCATGGAGCAAGTGAGTGAGCCAAACAACCTTTGAAATGGGGTTCGCAAGAGCATGATACTCAGAATATGTACTTATTGAGAAATAGTAGGTCATTTCTTGGCACTCCAGGAACAAGGTTCCCGCCAAGAAAAATAGCATATCCATAAGTTGACCGACGAGTCTCCATACAGCGGGCCCAGTCAGCATCAAAACACCCCAACACCTCAGAAGAACTAGCAGAATGAAAACTAAGACCAAAATGAAGTGTACCACGAACATACCATAGAATCTGTGTAACCTCAACATAATGATCATCCTAGGGGTCCCGAAGATACTGGCTGACCGTGATGACCGAGAAAGCCAAGTCTGGATAGATGATGGTGAGATACTGAAGAGCCCCAATGAGCGATCGATATAGAGTTGGATTCCTGAAGGGAGGACTGGTCTAACTGTGCAAATGAGATCCATGCACAAATAATGTGGAGATTGGTGCAGCATCAGTCATGCCGGCCCGAGTCAGAATGTCCCGAGCATACTTTGATTCCCCAAGAAGTAAATCTGATGAAGTATATTAAACTTCTAGGCCAAGAAAGTAATGAAGAGCACCGAGATCCTTGATCGCAAACTCTCGATGTGTCAGATCAATGAACTGTTGAAGACGGGTCAAGTCATTTCATATAAGAACGATGCCGCCCACATACACAAGAAGATATAGTAACGACGACCCTCTCAAAAGGGAAAATAGAGAAGTGTCGGCTGAGCTGCACTAAAAACCAAGCTGAATCAAATAAGTGTTGAAATGCTCGAACCATGCCCGAGGGGCTTTCTTAAGACCATAAATAGCTTTTCGCAAGCAACAAACATAATCCAGATAAACAGGGTCCTGATATCCAACGGGTTGCTTCATATAGACCAGAGCATCGAGAACGCCATTAAGAAAAGCGTTCTTGACAACCAGCTGATGAAATAACCACGAACGCATCGTAAAAATGGCGAGAACTGTTGGAAAAGTGGAGGCTTTGACCATAGGACTGAAAGTGTGGTCGAAGTCAAAACTCGGGATCTGTGAGAAACCCTGCGCCACAAGTCTGGCTTCGTGATGATCAATAGTTCCATCCGATCGATACTTGAGCCTATAGACCCATTTGGAGCAAACAATGTTAGCATCCGAAGATCGAGGCACCATTTCCAAGTGTGCTAGCCACGAAGAGCGCCCATGTTGTCATCAATGGTAGAAATCCAAGCCGGATCCTGAAGAGCCACGCGATAATCTGTGGGCTCAGACTGAGCAAGTATAGTAGTAGTAAGACCATAAGCGAAAATGTCTGAATAATCTCGGCGCTGAATAGCACCAGTAGTCAACCTAGTAGCCATCTGATGAGTGCGAGACCTAGGTGGAGAGACTAGAGAAGCAATCGGGGCTCGTGAAATGGCCGGTGAACCACGTGAGTTGGTAGCAGAACTAGGTGAGCTAGTCGATGGCGAGATGGGCGGAGCAGGATGCATCGGAGCTACCACTGGATGGTCTGAATCGACAGAATAGACATAACATGGTGTCGTAGTCGATGGAGACGATAGCATCGATGAGCCAGGAGAGCTGAAAACCAAAGTGATAAGTCGTGTAGGAGGAGATGCCACAGTGGAAAAAGTAGGGATATCAGCTGAGGTATCAGCGGGATCAGAAAAAGTAGAGACATCTAGAGATGATGGAGGTAATTAAGTAGAACCATCAGCACAAAAGGAAGAAAGTGTTATCAAAACGAGCATGTATGGTGACATATATCTTTCTAGATGTAGTATCCAAACATTGATATCCCTTGTACTGGGAGTCGAACCCAAGAAAGATACTGGGCAAACGGAGAGGAGCGAATTTGTGAGCTACATATGGACGAAGATAATGGTACACACAACAACCAAATGCATGGATGTTTGTGTATATAGGAACCCGGCCATTAATAACTTCATATGGGGATCGTCTGCCAAGGACAGGAGTGGGCACCCGGTTTATAGTATAAGAGTTGCAGAAAAGGAATGAGACCAATGACAGAGAGGGACATGAGAGTGGTATAACATAGAAATACCCATTTGAGTAATGTGGTGGTGCTTGCGCTCGACCCTACCGTTCTGCTCAGGAGTATACAGTCAATATATCTTATGGTAAATGCCATTTGTCAAAAAGTGAGAGCGTAAGCAACCATTTACGAACTCAGTCCCCCAATCACTTTGAAAAACCTTAATTGTGGAAGAGAACTGGTTCTCCACAAAAGCTTCAAAATGGCGATAAACATCCCAAAAATCTAATTTGTAGCACAATGGGTAAAACCACAAGAGTCGGAAATAATCATCAAGGAAAATAGCATAGTAGGAGAATCCATTAGCAGATAAAATAGGAGAGGCCCCCCATAAGTCACAATGAATTAGATCAAGTAACCCAACAACACATTTATCATTTGTATAAAAAGATAAACGCTTCCTTTTAGCCTTTTCACATGCATCACAAAAGGTAGATTTAGGCAAAATTGATGAGACAGATGAAGATCCAGAAGCTCGTAAATGAGAAATAACAGAATGCGAAAAATGACCAAGTTTAGCATACCAGATTTCAAAAGACACACACGACTTATTCGATTCCACAGTAGATAACAAAGCATATGCACCATAGTCTAAAACATAAAGCCCATTTTCACTATGATCGTGAGTCAAGGTTTCACTAGTGATTTTATATCGAATAATAAATGAGTGAGCATCAAAGCAGACAACAGTATTTAAATCCCAAGTTAATTTGCTGATCAAAAGAAATTCTTTAGTGATAACAAGCACAATATGCACATTATAAAGAGACAAGGATTTAAAAACCCAAGAATCACCAACATGAGTAATAGGGAGCTAAGAACCATTACCAACATATACACTGGAAGAACCATGATAATGTGTGACATAATCAACAGCAGCAGAGGATGATGCCATGTATTTTTTGGTGCCAGAGTCAACAATCCACTTGGAGCCATGGTGCTTAAAGTTTGAAAAACCACCAAAATAAGTCATAGGGACAAAAATAGAGAAGAAGATGCGCTGGAAACAATGGGAGCTTGAATGAGACGCGTAAGAGACTGCTGGGCGCATGTGACTCACGTGTGTGTGAAGGAGACGGGCAAGGATAATTTTGGACGCGTGCACCTCACGCGCGAGTGACGGGATGAGCTAGTATGGCCTGCATGCGCGTGGATCTCATGCGTCTTCGTTAATGAGGACGTTGTACGAACAAAGATGATGGCATGTATATCTACTGGGAGGAGACGCATGGGGTATATAAGGAGAAGGAAAACGTCGGACGCTGGACGTTTGCTTAGAAATTAACCACCGGAGAACAATGACCGACGAAGAAGACGAATCGGGAAGCTTCAGAGATTCGCTGCCAGAGAACAATGACCAAAAAACACTTGGGAAAAACTTTTGAAGAAGATGAATCATGACGCCGGAGATTACAGATGCCAAAAAATGAGAGAGAAGTCGAGAAATGCAGGATGATTGGGCTGAAACTGCTGTCGGGAGTAGCCAGGAATCAGACTCGGAAGATCGCCGAAATCTGGTGGTGGTAGGTCAAAAAAAAGGGGTAGGCGGCGAAAAAATAAAAAAATTTGGAGTTTAGGATCAGAACTTGCTCTGGTACCATGAAATAATGATTTCCCAGAATATATAAAGTACAAGGTAAATTATTCCTAATATAACTCTGGCCTAGTCAACAAGAATAAAATCGTATCTAATCATCTATTTGACTTATTCTAACAATACATTTATTGCAAATGAAATTAAAAAAGAGAAACGTTGAAGAATGAGAATTCGGGATCAAAATAGAGAGGGTGTGATAAAGATCAATGCATGAAATAATGCATGTGTGTGAATTTCCATTAAACTTATAAGAAATTAAGGGGGATGTGGTCATGGATGAAGTGAAGTTACAAATGCATTCACTTGCTTTGAAAGATGAAATTGATGTACTCTCATTAACGTATGAGATGGAGCACTAAATATAGATGATCATCCTAGATTAAATGAATAAGAAGAACATCCCCATTTAATATTCTCTATTGCTCTTGCTATTTTCCTTTACCTTTAAAATATTTGGATACTAGTTTGTCTAAAAAGTTAACTATATCCATAACAAGTTATCATCACAAGACTCTACCCTGAGAGAGATTAATCATTTTCTTTTTATAAACCAATTCCAAGTTCATACGAGGATCTAACAAATTGAGTAATTCTCATTTGGTAAGGAAGATAAATTTTATTTTAAATATTTTCATTATTATTACTATGGCTAATCTTGCAAAACTAGAATTCACCGCCCTTGATAAAAATTACTTATCTTGGGTACTAGATGTTGAAATACATTTAGAGGCGAATGAAATTGGTGATGCAATCAAAGAGGGCAGCAAAGCCACGGTCCAGGAAAAGGCAAAAGCCATGATCTTTCTCCGTTACCATCTTGATGAAAGATTCAAAACAGAGTACCTGACAGTAAAAGATCCATATATCTCATGGACAAATTTAAAAGAAAGGCATGATCACCAGAAAACGGTAATCCTTCCAAAAAATTGATACAATTGTATGCATTTGCGCTTACAATATTTTAAATCCGTGAGTGAGTACAATGATGACATCTTTAAGATCAGTTCACAGCTAAAATTGTGTGGTGAACAAGTGATTGTTCAATATTTATTGGAGAAAACATTCTCCACTTTTCACGCCTCAAATGTGTTATTGCAGTAGCAATACCGTGAAAGGAGTTACAAGAAATATTCTGATTTAATTTCTTGTCTTTTGGTGGCTGAACAAAATAATGCTTGTGATTGCAGCAAATCCAAACAACAGATATAATAGTTGTCGAGATCGTGGTCATGGTCTTATGTATGCTTACTATCCCCCCACAATCTGGCATTCGCAAAATTACTTGCAGAGATAATTTGATTACGTGTGCATTTTCTTGATCACAATATGAAAAAAATTTGTCTTGATAATGCAGGTGATTTACATCCCAATTTTTTTTGATGATTATTGTATGTCGATTGGGATTAATGTTGAACATCATGTAGCTCATGTTTATACATAAAATGGTCTAACTGAATCTTTCACTAAACACATTCAATTAATTGAATGGCTAATGCTGTTGAGAACTGAAGTCCCATTGTTAACTTGGGGTCATACTATGTTGCATGCACCAACACTAGTCCACATCAAGCCAACAAATTATAATGAGTTTTCACCCCAACAAATTATTTTTGGTCAGGAACCAAACATATCCCATCTTAGAATTTTTGGATGTGCGGTATGTGTACCAATTGATCCACCACAACGCACAAAGATGGGGCCTCAGAGAAGGTTGGGAATAGATGTTGGGCACGAGTCTCCTTCAATTATTAAATATCTTGAACCAATGACGGGAGATTCATTTACTGCTAGTTTTGCTGATAGTCATTTCAACGAGTCAATTTTCCCAACATTACGGGGATAGTAAATACAGTCAGTAAAGTAAATAAGCTGGAATGAATTATCTCTTTATCATTTCGACCCTCGTATGAAGTAATGTGAACTAGAATTTTAAAAGATAATTAATTCGTAATTATTAGCAAATCAATTATCATATTCGTTTACTAACCTAACACGTGTGACAAAATCACATGTACCGGCTGATAATGCTCCTGTTAAAATTGATGTCCCTGAAGGACAACTTACCATTGAAAATGAAATAAAGGCACAATTGAAAAGAGGTAGGCCAATTGGTTCAAAAGACAAAAATTCTCATAAGTGAAAAGGAGCAAACATTGCAGATGAAAACAACAAAATGAAAATTCCTGAAGAATTTTCTAAGATTCCAAAAGAATCTTATGACATCAATGAAAAAGAACTTCCTAAAGAAGTTCAAGTACCCCATAATATCAGTAATGAAGAGCTCTCTATTAACTATGTTATGTTAGGTATAAAATCGAAGCGATACAAAATCGACGTCGACGATAAATTTATCTATGCTATAGCATGTGCCATAATTAATGATAACGAGGATCATGAGCTAACATCTGTTGAGGAATGCAAGCGTATAAATTATTGGCCAAACAGAAAGACACAATCCAACTAGAATTGGATTCCATGGGAAAATGGAAAGTCTTTGGAAAACATATCACACACACTTGAAGATGTGTAGCCCATGGGTTATAAATGGGTCTTTATGCGTAAGAGAAATGAGAATTATGAAATCGTGCGCTATAAGGCACGACTTGTCGTACAAGGTTTTTCCAGAGACCGGGTATTGATTATAAGGAGACATATTCTCCCATGGTGAATGCAACTACTTTTCGTTGTTTACTTAATCTGGAATCTAATGAAACCCTTGAAATGTGTTTAATGGATGTAGTGACTTCTTATTTGTATGGCTCACTTGATGATAATATTTATATGAAAATTCCGAAAGGATTGCAATTGTTAGAGGAATGAAATTCCAAATCTCGAGAACTTTATTCGATCAAGTTGGGTCGATCTTTATATGAGCTTAAACAAAGTGGGCACATGTGGTATGAAATAAGGTTATCAAAGTGACCCGATCTGCCCTTGTGTATTCATAAAATGATCAGGGTCAAAATTTGTTATTATCGCAGTCTATGTTGATGACCTGAATATAATTGGGACTCCTAAAGAGATCCAAAAGTCTGCTGAATATTTGAAAATAGAATTTGAAATGAAGGATCTTGGGAAGATTAAGTTTTTTTTGGTTACAGATTGAACATTCTGAAAATGGTATTTTCCTGCATCAGTCTCATTACACCGCTAAAGTGGTAAAGCGGTTTAATATATATATATATATAAAGCACAACCTTTTAGAATGCCGATGGTTGTGAGATCACTCGATGTGATTTCGACCTCATGAAAATAATGAAGAATTACTTGGTCCGAAAATGCCATATCTCCGTGTTATTAGTCATTTGATGTATTTGGCAAGTCATACTTGCCATAATATAGGTTTTACAGTTAATTTATTAGTGAGATATAGTTCTTATTCAACGAGGAGACATTGAAATAGAATTAAACAAATATTCTGATACCTTCAGACTACGGTTGACTTGGGATTTTATTATCCTAATGCACTTAATAGTGATCTCGTGGGTTATTCAGATGTTTGATTGGTGTGTCCGTTTTATATAGTTATTTTGGGATCTTTGATACTCATTTGGTATAGTTTTTGTGCTTTGGAAACTTTATTTTACCTTGAAATTCTATTACTAGAGTTAAGAGCGACATCATCGCTTTTGTCACTTGTAATAAGGATTATGTGAGACGAGGTAATTGTTGAAGTTTTGAAGACCTTGAAGACTCCATTTTGAATACAATGAAGACTTTGAAGACCCGAAGAAAGGAAGAGGAGACAACTACACTAAGGCCAAAGAGAAGAAAACAGCATTTGAGAGCAGATTACTCTGTCCGTCGCGAGTCGCGACGGATGTGTCGCGATCGCGACAGTCTGCGAGCCAGACTTACTTTTTGGACTTTTTGTACTATAAATGCTCGTAAATTGTCTCTTTCTTCCAAAACTCCTCTCCCCCGATTTTCCACTGTAAACCCAATTTTTCCATCTTTGTTCTACTTTGACTTCATGTTTGATTTACTTTTGTTAATTTGTATGGGGTCTAGTAGCTAAACATAACCTTGGGAGCAATTGATTAAGCCTTCCCAGCCCATGTCTTGAGATCTATTTATAAGCTATTTAATGCTTTGCTATTGTGTATTTATTTTTCTTGAATTGGGTTGTTGAATCCATTAATGATATTGGAAGTTTGAGTATATAAATTGCTTGTATGATTATGTGTTAGGGTTTGGAGAAAGTAGCTAATTCTCCCTACTTTTGATATGAAATCTGAGAGCATAAGTTAGAGCTTTTAATGTTGTTGATGAATTGATGAATGCTAGATAAATGTGATAATGTTGAATTCATTGTCATATTTGTTTTGTGTAGCAAATGAGAGAGGTTTATGAACGTTGAATGTTCTTGAATCCTGTGTAAATGCATGAATTGGTTCAATGCTTAAACAAGGTGTAGTCTTTATAAGTGCTACCAAGATTGTTGATTCTTGGTACTTAATACCATTAATGGGAAACCTTTAGGCGTTGAACGACTAATGGGGTCATTAGTGAGGTTTAGCTAGAGATGTCGAATTCACTCTTATAAACTACTATCAAATAAGGATAGAATATTTACCTTCACAACAACTAGTAAAGGTGTTAAATAGATTATATGTTCGATAATAGATAGAAGGCTTGGAAGTAGAAGTCAATTGCCCCCCAACATCTTGTAATTCGTGAATAACCTTGTTTTAGTGATTGTAGCTTAATTAGTAGACTTGTATGGTTTGATAGTGTAACTTGTCTTTAAATTGTTGACTTAGAAAACCAATCCAAAAACCCCCCTTTATGTGCTTTTATATATATGCATATATCTATATCTACCATAGTATTTACCAATATATGAGCAAATGCTTAGGAATATCCCTTGTCTATGTGGACGACCCCGATTTTCCACTATCTACTTAGTTGTAGTTAGTAAGAAAAAAGGGCATAAAATAGTATCTTTGAGAGGTACGGCGACGACCTCCCACCGGGGCATTGTGAAAGCTCTCCGTGACAGAATACCCCCATGGACAATAGTTGTTGGACATAATGCAACGCTATACGAACAATCATGGTGCTCTTGCATAGATGATTCCTCTCTGTCCCCGAAAGAATTCTCCAAAAATTTCTCAATTAAAATGGAAGGACTTGTCGATGTGTCCTCTGACTCTACATTCTGTACTTCCACCCAAATGCTTAGGCAATGTCCCAATGCGACATAGTGTACTCCTTATCATCCAAGTGGAAATGGATGGTTCTCCTCCCCTCTTTATCTGTTGCTTGCTCCAAAAGGTCTCTAAAAATTCCAAAGTCCACCGTATGTAAATCTTAGAATGCTTGTCTAAGAAACCTTTCAAGCATATTCGACTTAGCAAATACGTGACGGGCTCGAGTGGACCTATAGCTCCCAAGGTTTCCTTGCATGAAAACTTCCTCTCCAATATGGTTCTCTTTAGGCATCTCAAGTACTTCTATCTCCAGGCTGGACTCCCGATAATTTTGGTCAATCCCGTTAACTCATCAATAACACAAGTCGAGTTTGGAGGAAGGGAAGTCTCCTGCTTTCGTCTCCTAACCTTGGCCGACTTTTTTTTACCTACTTCTTTTTGGAGACATCCTATAAAAGGGCAAAGGTGGTTATGGAAGAATATAAAAAAAAAGGCATGCACACTTAATTCAAGAAGAATACTTCTTCCTAAATAGCCAAAACATTCCAAATCATGCTATCTCATCATAAAAGTTATTCAATCAATCATTCTCCCTAAACAACAAACTCATGTCAAATCATAACACCCCATCAAGAAGATCATGCAATCAAGAATCATTCCTCTTAAATCACCACAGTAAATAAAGATCATATCCTCAAAGCTTAAGGACATATACTTCCCCCACACTTAGTTCAACACAAGATCATTCACATAACCCAAAAAATAAATTCTCAAAAAAATTTCTAGATTTTTCTAGATTCAAGGCCCTCATCACATCAACATCATGCTAAATGAAGAAACTAAACATAAAGCTCAATGTATTACCAAGATTTCGAAGCGAAGAGATGAAAATCCATACAAGAAGAAGCAAAAAATGCTAAGTTTTGATAGAAAAGCTCCAATTTTTTTAGTTTCGCCAAGATGAAGTGAGAGTGGGTGTTTTTTTAGGGATTTAAATGAGCTAAATGATTCATATGGGTCAAGGAATGTACTATGAATCTTTATTTTCAACAAACAAGGTGATTTAGAAGGGAGGTACAAATGCAATAAGGATGACATTTTTGAAATTAGATAATGTGGGGGACAAAAGTACCATTTAATTACTGCATAAGGGAGGTGTTGATTTTTAGTATAGTACTATTTACATCAACGATCCTAGGGAATAAAATATTTTCTCTAAGGGAATGGGCCAAAAATGCATGTGTTGGCTTGAAATTCAAAATTTTGAAAATATGCATTTTGACCCAAATAATCCAACCACACAAGGCCTGGCACATGGCCAGCCTCGTGCTGATGGTTCCTGAAAAAAGGCTACCCTCGTGCTGAGGGTGCTTGACACGAGGTATGCCTCAGGCTAAAGGGGTCCAGCACGAGGCTTCCTGTGAACGAGACTCTTTTTCCCTAGTTCCTTCCTTCTTTTTGAAAAACTTAGTCACTCCAACAAATTCTATTTATTCACAACCAAAAAACACAAGATCCGAAATCAAAAAAATTCAATCAATGAGAGTTTCATCCCAAGATCATGTGTCACACACAAAAACATGCAAAATCTACTTACAAAAATATATTAAAAACAAAGTAAGAAAGAGCACGTATTTTTATTATCTTCCTCAAGACTTATTTCTTCATGCATTTTAATAAAAAAGAACCTAGCGTTGGGTCTCTGGAGTCGGCATCAGCAACCCCACCCACAATGACATCATTATGGAGAGGTCTCCGGAATGTGTCATCCTTACCTTTAAGAGCTTTGTTCGCCATAAAGAGTGAACAACCATACCTAGCCAATGGCGTGTCCTTAGATATTTCCTTCAGCTTAGGGGGTGGTCGAGGACGTTTTACGTCCACTCCACTCTCCACTAACCTCTACATGTTAGTGAGCATAGAAAAAAAATCCAGGACAGACAAAACTTCACTAACATCATGCAAAGCATAAGTCTCATCGACATGATCGTCACAATTGAAGCTCAAAGTAGGATTTCTTTCATTACTCACATACTCATCTAGGATATCTTTATCACTATCATCCAGAGCTTCATCGAGGCTTTCATCATTATTTATCATGCAAGAGTTTTCACATTGAGCAAGTTCATCACACAAGGTTATGCCTTTGCACACAAGAAAGGAATTAGGTGAATCATGCTTAGATTTATAAATATAAAACCCCACCTTATCAATGTCATCCTTTAGGGTTAGTGTTCCCAAATGAACGTGTATCTTAGTCCTTAACGTTTTAAGAAAAGATCTCCCAAATAAAATTGAGAGTGCACCACAAAATCCGTCGGGAACACTAAATTGCCTACCCTAACCAATATGTCCTTAGCTAAATCTCGAGGGATAGCTTGGGAGTGATTGGCTAATTGGAAAATTACCCTAGTTTCCTTAAGTTCACCTATGTGTAGGTTCTCATGAAGGCAAGAAGGGATAATATTAATAGATTCTACTAAATCAATCATAGTATTTTTCACCAATTTTCCACCTAAGGAGATAGGAATTGAAAACATACCGAGGTCATCACAATTCTTAGGAAAATCCCTATGATTAAGAGTAGTCACTCCCCCTATTTTAAATTTTCCTAACTTCCTAAGAAATGTTTTCCTCTTTTTAGTGCATGCAACTTTAAAGAATTTAGCATAAGAGGGCACATGCCCAATCAAATCCAAGAGTGGAATGTCAACCTCAACCTTCTCGAAAATCTTCCAAATGTGCTCATCGGTGGTTGCCACCTTCAGTCTTCCCCGAAGTTCACTAGGGAAAGGTGATGGGGGATTCACCCTCACCTCAGGTGTAGGAATCTCCTTAATGGGATCCTCTTCTACAACCATTTCACGCTCCTCCAAGTTGTTCTTGTTGCTTTCCACCACCAAGTCATCTTTTTTGGAAAATTTCCATCTTGGACTCACTCACCTCCTTACCGCTTCTTAGCTTCAAGGCACTCACATTCTTCAGATTGATCTTCGGTTGGGAAGGAAGCTTGTCGGACTCTTTGGCCTCAAGTCAGCTCACCGAGGTGGCAAGTTGCCCTACTTAGATTTCAAGATTTTTTATACTTGAAAATTTCCTAGTCCTAAGATCTTCAATCTCATGCCTTGTGTGATCTGCGAAAACATCTTGTTTCATAGCCAATTGAGAGATAGCTTCAAAGATATATTCTTGATCCGACTTGTAGAGTGAGAAGTTGTTGTTAGAGGGCCCCTTTCCCCTTGGATAGGGTTTAGGTGGAGCTTGTCCACCTCAATTGTACCCTTGAACTTGATTCTCTTTGTGCCAACGGAAGTTGGAGTGATCGCAGTTCTCGGGTTGAAGGTATTCACGTAGGGATCTTGCCTTTCACCTCCTTGGTTCCCCCGAAATCCTTGTTGTTGCCCCCTACTGAATTGTTTCCTATTACCACCATTGACATACAATACCTTCACCACTTCCAAGTCTTCCACCATTTGAGGACTTGGTGAACTCTCCATTTCATGAATTCTTTCATCCGGGAGGCTTCATATTCGTGATAACAAGGTGGAACTCGGATAAGTACTTGTTAGCATCCTCCTCATTCATTCCACGGAAAGTTGGCAGACAATGGATCATTCTGGAGATAAGCTCACAAGTGACATTTTCAGAAAGTGGAGAAAAGATGATACAAAATGGTTGGTTCTCTAGGTTAGGGGTCATGAGCTCTCTCAAGGTTCTATTATCATCCCCCTATAGTTTGTGTAACAATTTTGGTCTATGGTTGAGTACCTTGGTTAACAAAATATGCTAGCCTCCTTGCTCTTCGAAGTTAACCCAAAAGATCGGGATTGTAGTGCAAGGTTTCTTGTCTATTAGTACGAGTATCAACCTTAAACCAAGAACCAAAGCAATACAATCTTATTCCAAGTAAAAATCACCAAAGCAAGTAAACGCCAACAACACACAAATAAAACCACAAAACACACGAAAAACTACACTAACACTTTAATAAAATACGCCTTTTCCCTGGCAGCAGCACCAATATTTGGGAGGCCATTGTCGTACCTCTCAAAGATAGTATTTATAGGCCTAAATTACGGCTAACTACCATATAGTAGCTAGTGGTAAGACGGGGTCGTCCACGAGGAAAAGAGAATTTTATCGAGTGTTGAATGTAATTAAAAACAAACAGAGAAGTCACTCTACGTGTGTGGTAACAAAGTTGAAAGGTTTTGATTTTAAAACACTATGAATACTTTAAGAAATAGATTAGCAAACAATTAGAACAAACGATGTAAATACGAATACAACTAGTACAAATTATGTAACTAAGATGATGATGAGTCTTGGGCGCAATTGGTTTATATTTCTAATTATCCTTTGATCATCGACTAATTATCCTATTTTTATGCAATAACCACATATTGTGGAGAACTTGGCAATACATTTCGAGTGAAGACATTTCTCACCTCTCCTCAATTGTAGTTAGAATGGGCGATCATCGCCACAAAATAACCCTTACCCATGGGTCACTTTAGACGATAGGCGTCATAGACTTCTCCAAGAATAAAAATAAACATGGAGACCCAATACAACTAACATAATATCCTATAAGCAAGAAATATCGGGATAGCACAATTATGTTCCCTGATGATGACTACGATGATCGACCTTCATGCTAGCCGTCATTAAGGTACTAATATGATAATAAGGCAAACCCATTCAATTTCATCCTAAATCTAAGTAATTTCATCAACTAATAATCATAAATGTTTTCATACCAAATTATAACCTAACCTTAACCAATAATAATCACATTGACAAAAAGACAATCTTCCGGGTTTGACCAAAAACCTACCAAAAAATCAATTCATAATCTTCAACTAGTTGATCATCCTAGTCTAAATCATGCATTAATCATACAACAAAGCATAAAACATTGTTGATAATCAAAGCACAAAATAGGATAAACAAAATCTCACAAATTCATACTTGAAATGTTTACCAATTGCTCACAAGAGTATATTTAGCCATGATAACTAAAAACCATAACAAATGAGCAAGAATCCATGGTAAACATAGAGTAAATTATGAGAAATAAATGCAAACTAGGGTTTCAAAGGTAGGAAAATTGTGGTCTTCAATGGAGGAGAGAGTGGGGTATTTATATCTAGGAATTAAAGGAGAAAAGCAACATTAATGGGTTGTTGGACCCTTTCTCACGGACCGTGCACATTTTTTACGGACCGTGCACATTTGTCACTGACAGTGCACATCTGTCACTCACCGTGACAAACTCTCTACCCAACTTCTACAGATTTCAAGAATAATTGGCATTCTCTTCAAAATTACGTTGCATCTTCAATCCTGAACTCTTCAAACGCGAACTCTTCAATAGGAGTATTCAAAATGATGTTCAAAATGCTTCATATGTTAAAGAATTAGGCCATAAAACATGTGACATCATCATAACCCTCTAATTGATAAAATGTCAATTTCCTTCAAATTAAATCCCTAATTTATATTAAATGAGACCTCGAATATGCTAAAAGTGGGATATGAATTAAGCACATCACTCTGCTACTTCTTTCCAGGCAAACCCAATACAGGCCTTCAATAATCAGCCCCAGCTTTTTGCATTTTTTCATCTTTGTCATCATCAGAAACAGCTTATTTATGTTCGTGATGTTAGTGACGCATAAAATTTTCATTGAGGTTAGTAACTCCTTCCCAAAAGAGCATTCAACAAAAGGATGTTTAATAATTTCTGGCTTTCCACATAGGCAACAATCATCTCCTCCCTTCAGAATACCAAATTCCCTTAATATATTATATCCTTTGTAGCCAGCTTTCCATTTAACAACGGCCAAGCAAAGAACCTGTGTTTTGGATGCACAGCCTTATGCCATATTACTTTGCTTTTAAACCTTTTTTCACTCCCTCCATTAATCAGATCATAGACCGCATTGAGCCTAAGCTTCCGTTTCCAGTTTGTATATCCTCCCAGTAGTAAATCAGAGAAACAATTCTCTTCCAACTTCATCAGAGTCTTCCAAGACAAGCTGTGTGTATATGAATGTCAGCTCTCCACTAATCCTTTGCCCTTTAAGTAAAACTCCTTAATCAACTTCACCCATAAACTATCCCTCTTCTTACTCACATCCGATAAGTGCCTACATATTGTTTCTTTGTTCCATGAACTAGAGTCCCTTAGTCCCCCCACTACCCTTCCTTTTACTTCTGCATAATGAAGACCACGTAGTAGCTGTAAAGCCTCACTCTCCTTCCTCCCTTCCCCATGGATAGTTGGAAATGCGTTTATGTACACTCTCCATTATACAAAATACACTGCCCCAATAGCCAGACAAGTAAGTTCATAAGAACATTGTTGATCAACTCTATCTTACCAGCATATGATAAGCTTTTCGTAGTCCAATTCTGCACTTTCTTCTGGAATTTCTCCACCAGTATTTCACATTCCTCTTTGCTCCGCTTAGCTGGATAGCTGAATAGTTTGATTAATTTTATTCTTATCAAACTTTTTAAAAAAAGTTAACAAATATACTATATATTACCTTTATCCAACTCAAAATCATTTAGGGGCATTTGGTTGGGGTGAATCGGGAAAGGAAAATGGAATCTGAGATCTTGATTCACTTAGTTAGTGTTTGGTTTGGCTTTTTTATCATTCTCTTTCCCCATTTCTAGTTTTACAACTATCCCAATTTGAGACAACGTGATTCCCTAGTCTTACCCTGGGACCGAGATTCCTCTAGTCTTCCATTTTCCTCTTTGTAGCCTTCCTCTGGTCTTCCATTTTCCCCTTTGTTTTCTCAAGTATAAAACAAGATTATACTTTATATTTATTATCAAAATAATATTTACAACATTATGATTATTCTATCAATTAAAATATTATGATATTATTTTTTGTATTGTATATAGGTGAAATATAAATGACAATCTAATTTTTATATGAACTTTTTTTAAGAAAAAATATATTTAGTAAATTTATGCTAAGAATAAGATGAATCTGGGACTCTATCCAAGCCCCCAAATCTCGATCGCCTCCAATCCGGTCTACAATCTACAAAAGAAATAAGCCCCGGGGGTACGGGGGGAGAGTCTCTGACGACCAAGTTAGTCTTGGGAGATGAGTTAACTCGGCAAAAATAGACAATAGAATAGAATACCCAAAATAGATGACATACCTGCCTATTTATACATTCCTAAAACCTTAATGTCTTTAGTCTATAACCTAGATCTCTCCTTCTCTCAAGAAGATCCAGTGACGTGATCATGATCACGTGGGCCTCGAAAACCTACTTTGAGTCTTGGGCCTTTCTAAAGTGATATTTGGCATGTAAGCCCATATAAGTTTTCTCCTACTATGTTATCAAAAGTACCTAGAAAAACTAAGGGAACTTATGTCTTCGACGATAAATGACATCGAAGGTTAACCTAAGATATCGAATGTTGTGGTCCTCGATATGTTTGGCTTGTCTTCTAACGGTTATCTTCGAGGGTGTCTACGGCATCGTGAGCTCTCAGCTATCTAAGCCTAGTTTATGTCGGAAGGACACGTAGATTTTTTCAAAAAAAATGAATTCCAAAAAACCATGACAACGCACGTGAAGGAGTAAATAGCAGGAAGACAGCGCGCGTGTGGGTGTCTTAAATAAGACTCCTCCCTTTTCACGTTTCTTTATTTTCCCTAGGAAATCATTGGAATTTTCTCTCCCCCACTTCTACCTTTATTGCTCCCACTAACCCTGTCTTTTCCCCCATTTAACTTCTCTCATTTTTGCAGGTTATTCCGACTGACTCCTCAGCCCATAACTTCTTTCAATCCTGTCCTAATCCTTTTTTCATCTTCGCCCTTACAAGTAAGTTCCAATGAGTTCTCCTAGACTTCTAGATTTTGATAACATCCTTGTTCTCCCTCAATTTCCTATTCCAATGAATTCCGGGAGGGAAGTCAGTAAGGGAGTAAAGTCATTGGAGAAAACCATCTCTGATGATACTAATTCATATTTTTCGGTGAGGTTTCCCCACGGCATGGAGGGTTTCCAGCTGATTAGGGCGATACGGAATCAACCGATCACGTTCATAACTGTGGCAAGTTTCTTGATGTCCCTAGTGAATGGAATTCTGTTAGGGTTGAATCTTCTAGGTTGGGGATTGGTGAAGGTGGGGATTCTGTTGACCTATCGGAGGGTAGGCTCGATCCTGTAGACAGGTCTAGGACTGAGAGATCTAGGAACGTAACTACGCGGGTTTCTTCGAGAAGAAAACGTGTAGTAGAGAAACGTCCTTCTGGTAGATCTTCGCTAGCAGGGGAAAGGTCGGAGAGATATGTGTTCCCAGAGGAAGTAAAAAAAACTCATCAAAGATATCTCTTCATACTAACGCACCCCTTTAGATGCCCAGTTGAGGGTCCTTGATGTGAGCGAAGCTTATACTACTTTACCTAGTGGTAGGGCTTTAACGTATTGTAAACATATCAGGTCAGGTTTGAGTTTTATTTCCCCTCCTCTCCTATCAATTCTAATGGAAGAATTCAATGTCTGTTTATCCTAGTTACATGCTAATGTGATTTTGATCATAATGGCCTTCATGGTTTGATGCAAAGAAGTAGAAGTATTCCCCCGATATGAGTTGTTTCGAGTTGTATATTCATTCGTTAGTAACCGGGACGTTAACGAAACCTATACCTTAGCGAATAGGTTATTTGGGTGGAGATTTATCCTTCCCCTTTCTAATAATGTGAAGTGGCAAGATAAATCCCTGACCTTCAATTTCTCCGGGTTCTATCGAACTCCTCAATAGAATCTTAATGTTATCATGGAGATGAGGAAAGGAAAGTACGTGATTCCAGAAAACCTTCATGAGGATGTGAGTCATCTCCAAAGCCTTGAGCCCTGGATATCAGATGTTATCGGCCTGAAACCAAGGGAGCCAAACCCTTCATTTGTCCGGAGTGGTCTTCGAGGATATTTATGCCTCGGTCGGTCATCCGACCTTCGAGGAAACCATTGACGAAGGAGAGCTTTCAGGTTTAAATAAGAAAGGGAAAGGGTGTGGCGATAGCTCATTTGGTATAAAGCATCCCCAATTGCAAGTTCCATCTCAAGGGGTATCCATCAAAGGGGTGTCACCTTCGGATACCTGCGAAGGTTCTTTAGGATGGTATTTGAGAAGTTTGTTTTTCTAGTTCTATTCTTCTGAATTTTTTACTGGCTTCTTCTTATGCATTGAGTAGCGAGGAAGATTTTATCAACGAACTTGATCAGGATGTGACCTACCATTCAAGAGTGGGCATTCGACAACCTAATCCTACGTTGATCCGGTAAAGACCTCCTGCACAAGAGAACTCTCCCAAGCGGCAGAGGTTTTGATGTGTCCATATCATACGGTGATTTTGGGATCATTTGTACTCATTTTTGTAGGACTTTGTGCTTTAGATACTCCATTTCACCTTGAAATTCTATTAGGATAGTTATGGGAAACTTTTGCGCTTTATCATTTTTCTAAGGAATTTTGTGAGACAAGGTAATAGTCAAAGATTTGAAGACCCGAAGACTAATTTTGAAGACAACAAAGACCATGAAGACTTAAAGACGTGAAGAATAGATGGGTACACTTAGGAAAGAAGAAGAAAACGATGAAGAGCAGCTTACTCTGTCTGTCGCAACTCATGATGCCTGTGTCACGAATCGCGACAAGTCGCTGCCCAGATCTACTTTTTGAATTGTTCCACTGTAAATATCATCTTATCATCTCTCCTTCACACAACTTCTTCTTCCCAACTTGAAGCTCTAAAAACCCTAGTTTTCTACCACTTTCATCTTTGTTTCATCTTGATTTTATGTTTGATTGCTATTGTTTAATATGAATTCTAGTAGCTAAACTTAGTCTTGCGAGCAATTGATTAAGATTTACAAGCACATGTCTTATGAACTATATGTGAGATATTTAATTCGTTGCTATTGTGTATTTATTGTGCTTTGAATTTGGTTGTTGAATACATTAATGGTGTTGGAAATTTGAGTATAGGAAATACTTGTATGATTACATGTTAGGGTTAGGAGAAAGTAGCTAATTTTCCTCTCTTTTGATATGGAATCCAAGAGCATGAATTAGAGCTTCTAAT
>JAULKM010102923.1:0-25435 GCA_032355605.1 Rubia tinctorum | reverse complement strand
GAGAAGCACTTTGATAAACAGATTTTATCTTGACCGATTCAATTAACGTATTAGTGTTTGTTCTATTAGACAACAAAGATTGCATTTTTTTCACTTCGTTCAAATAAGAGTTGTACCCGTACGGAATTCTTCTGTTTCTCAGTATGATCTCTATCATCATCTCTATTCCCTTTAGCAATTCTCCTATCCTACCTAGGTCTATGAATTTATCTATCAATTCCATTACCTTATCCTCCTTACCCATGAGGTTCCAACATTTTATCCTTAATTTACCTAGGAGTTGTTCCCGGGCATCCTCAAAAAAAAGGTTATTATATACGCCAAGCCCATCCCTTAGAAAAAAAAAGGTAGCACCGAAGAAAGGAAAGAGCGAGATGGTAGTTTTTGTTGTTCCCGCAAAGCGAAGATCATTCGCTTGGCGAATGAAGTGGGTCAACCTCTTTTTGGCTTCGGCCAAACACTTTTTATCGCTGGTAAAGCTTTCTACAAAAAAATAAATGCGAGAACGTATTCTCTTATCTAAGCTTCTTTCCTGAGCATTAGCTCTCCCCATCGTAGATGGTTCAGCTACGCCCGGTGCCACGAAATGATTGAGAACTACGACGGGGTCGAAATTTATTTTGTTTTTTGTATTCAATAAGTATTGCATGACCGAATAATTCAAGGAAAGGCGCACTGCAGGGAGGGTCCTTTTAAGTAGATGACTCGCCGGACCGTTGGAGCGGGACTTCTTTGGAAAAAATAACTTGAATAACTTCGTTTTTCTGAAGGAGTCGTCATTTTCTATCAGGAACGCTATGTCATTTACAACCCCGGCGTATTTCGGATGCTTGAAGGCCCCGCTAACCCGAAGTTCTTTAGAAAGATTCTTTTTTTTCGATGGTGATCGGTCATGGTATCCATAGCGTTGCTTCTTTTTCGGCCAAATCCTGATTTGGTTTTGCTTCTCCTGATCGTCGAGCCTGATCGACTCGACTCTTTTCCCTGCCTCCCGGCCTCTCACTTCGTTTCGTTCTTCTTCTGTACCGTCGTTTGAATGAAGACACCTGATTGGCCCGACTTTCCCAAATGCCCACCACCGGCCCTTCTCCTTTCCGGGTCTGGATTTATCGCGTCGTTTCAGTCGTCGTGGTCGACGGGGAAGAAAGAAATGAATGAATGTTCTTTTGGGAAAATGTAGAATAATACACCTACCGAGACGAAAGCCAAAGGTGAGTCTCGTAGGTGGACGTATCGAACCGAAATAAGATCTCAGATTGACATCTTGATACACTGATTTACCATAATAATAAATAGAGTCAATGGTGACTCCGCCGTGGGAAGAGCCGCTTCCTTCTTACTTGATAAGGGGGCTTCCATTCACCAACGTAGACTAAAAGTGCTCTCCGAACCGTGCGGGATAGTCACCCATCACACGGCTCTCAAACCCAACCTGTGGTGGATCCCGGGAGACAAAGTAAAAGCGCTTGATCTTTTGCCCCATACTTTGAGATGCTCCTCCCCGCCGATCAAGGCCATTAAGGTCGTGATAGGCTTTTCTTTAAGCCGCTATCATTATCATTTGGTTCGGATAAAGAAAGTCCCTTCGGTCGGTTCACTCAGGTGGTCTTCCCTTATCTTTTCAGAGTTGTTTTTATTTGAGATGAGAAAGGAGCACCGGCCGAGCGCCACGAATGAATAAAAAATTGACAGCAGAGGGAATCAATGATTTTTATTCGATCGAGTTCTAGCTAGCAACATGTCGATTACACACCGGAGGTTGGTAAGAACTGAGGGACAATCCCCCCTAACCTAAGTCGGCCCACCAGCGAAGCAACTGGTACTTGATCGGGTGGGGGGCGGTTTGGTTTTGTGCAACGCCCTCGCAGCAGGAAGAGGCGGTTGTCATTTGAAAGGAAAGGCCTTTTTTTTGTATAGGGCGTTAAGCACCTGCCCACCCTGATGAAAAAGCCCCTTTTCTTGCTTTAGTTTGATTGCAGCTAGCGCACTTTACTAATAGAAATAATAAAAATAAGGTAAAGGCTCTTCTCCTGTTTTATGAATCTACAACTCTCTTTACTGAGCGAGACTACATCCATATCCCTACTAGTGGTTATTCTTTTTTTCTATTCTATCATTTGTTTGACAGCTTAAACTAGGCTCCACTTTAGATAGGTTTTTGGTCTTTATTTAATCAAGATAGGCCAAGGGCGCGTCGGAATGATCGGTAGCTGCTTAGTCTCATCCGAGAGTATAATCTCCTTTATTGCTTTTTTTCAAAGAAAAAAAAAAAAAGAAAAAAAGAAAGAAGGGGGTCGATTTAGGCTCCTTTTCCCTTTCACTGCATAGCTGCGCTAGCAGGTACTACGAGCCCTCTGTCCCACGCATCTAACCAGCTCGCGTGGTTCACCGGTTCCACCGAAAACTCTCATTTATTGAAGCGGAGCATAGTGCGCTTTAGGCGCCGAGCGATAAACTTCTCTTCTTTAGTTTCGGTTTATTCACTGATCTGAAACTTAGCACTTCTTTTCTTATTGATTCCAGGAGCGGCGGCATATTCTTGAATGAAGTATATCTGAACCAAATTAGCACTTAAAAGATCAGGCTAGGCCTCTCCAGCTGAGCTGGGCGCCAGGCCCTGGATGCGCTAGCGATTGGCACATAAGGGAGTGGTTGCCCGGGTTTCTCCGCCTGGTATCCTGCACCTCGCGTTTATGATATCTACATTCAACTGTGCCCCGGAGACAGGGTCGAAGCACGCCCGCCCAGTGTGCTTCTTTCACGACATGCTCTAGTCCTGGGTGTCTTCCAGTGGTCTTCTAGCCTTAGAAGAAGTCGTGTCTGCCCCGCGGACATCTGCAACGTCCTCCCACGCTTTTTTTTTTAGATTTCAAATACGGGATAAACTGAAGGAAAAGGCTGACCCATTCGGTGACTTTCGCGGTCGCCCTCACTGAACCAACTTGAATCTGAACTACGATTCAGATCAAGTCTTACCGAAATCGGATTTCCTTTTCGCGCCATATGTGCTTATACTTTACTTTTTCTCCCTTTTTCTTCCCGGTCCAATATTTGTTCTTGAAGGTCTTCGTTTTCGTGTAAAAGCAAACTCTCCAAATTAGAATTTATGACCCCTTCAGTAATCTTACAACGAACAGAATTCCATTGTAAATGTAAATTCGTACGGAGCAATCAACGAATTCCGGCGAAATAGAAGATCTACGTGACCAAATTTTCCTGTTCCTTCGAACTTCTTCTTCATTCTCAAGAGGAATGCATCAAAAAAACTGCCCTTACATATAGATCGTCGTGGCATAAACTCAGAATTTCTTCTCTTAGATTCCGCCCCTACTTCAATGAAAGCTAGCTCCTACTCCTTCATCCTCCTTGGTCCTTTTGACATAACACTCTCGGCTGCCTCCGGTCCGGGAGACCGGCCACCCTCTAGCCAGTGACTAGCTCCGCAATGGAGCTACGTGTACACCGCCACGTCGAGACTCTCTTTCGAAAGTGAGATCACCACCGGCTTGTTGAAGAAGGAAAGATCACTGCTAAATTCAGCCGTGATCTTATATACGATACCACCAGGGGCACCTTGGTACTTCCATCCGCCAATCAAGGCTAGTGGAGCGAAGGGAGCCAAAACGAACACACCTGCTATCTACTTGTATTGGACCTTCGACCAGGCATTCTACCTTTGTCGAATCGGAACCAACACCACTGCATTGCGATCGAACAGTTGAGCGGCCGCCGGCCTTCCGTGCATATAGATTCATTCTTCGTACCCGGTTCAGCCTCACAACTCCTCGCGGGTTGGTAAGACAGAATTGGACAAAGAAAAGAGAGTGCTCGACCGGAACAACGGTCAACAAAAACCGCAATTACATAGATAACTGCTTCTCCCCTTATCCGTCTTTAAGGCTTTAAGCCGAACCATATGGCGGCTGGAAAGAAAGACGACCTCACCTTCTCTGGTGTCAGTGAGAGCCTTTTTATTTTTAGTATCCCCCGTTGACCTTCTTTTGTAGATATAATTTTAAATGAGTGGAAACAAGCAACTTTACTAAGAAAGGTGCTTGTTGAGTAAGGCCGGCTTTCGAGCCCGAGCCCCCCTTGTATAGGTTGGGTGGTTGAGCGCATCTTTCTTATATTAAAGCTTTTATTTAATTTCATTTTAATAAATTAGGCAATTTTTTTGCAGGCCCTTACGTTTTCTTCGCTTGCTTTGCAGTACGAGCCTTATACAGTACAGAGCCGCGCTCCTTTAATATGATGAGAAGAAGGGGGGCCGCCCTCTTTTCCGCACCAATCCTTATTTACTACTACATGGGGGTGTATAGCTCAGTTGGTAGAGCATTGGGCTTTTAACCTAATGGTCGCAGGTTCAAGTCCTGCTATACCCAAACCTACCTTACACTCTACTATGAGTAAGTAAGGATGCGTAGTAGCGAACAGATCTCTCTCTTCCTATGAATGTGTTGAGGAAGAAGAAGTAGCGATATGCCTAAAATCGTCTGTTAGAGAATCATCTTTTAACATCTTATTTTTTTTTATTAATTTCTTTTAACTTTCAGCAATTCATGGAAGAATGAATCGTTAAAAAACTTATGAATGTACCAGCTACAATAAAAGACCTAATGAGAGTCAATATGGGACCTCACCACCCTGCATGGTGTTCTTCGACTCATCGTTACTCTAGATGGTGAAGATGTTATTGATTGTGAATCAATATTAGGTTATTTACACAGAGGGATGGAGAAAATATGGTTCTGTCTCCCGGAAAACGAGGACTAGATCTTTCGTCAACCACTTGATTCGCTTAACCAAGTGTCGAATACATGAAATAACATAAGAATGGGATATGGAGATGTATTATTACTGATTTAATGATTGTGCTTTAGACCATTGCGGGATTTCAAGTTCTCTTAGGCCTCTTTATTATTATTATTTTAAATTTTTGAAAGAGTTCTCTTGGGCCTCTTAAATTTTCCCTGGCAAGTTTCATGGCCCAATGCCACAAGAACTCCAGAAGGATTTTTGTACAATTATAATTAGTAGCAGTGGTTTGATGATTATTTTCATTTACTATAATGAGCTTTTTTTATGTATTTTAAAATATATCTTGCTATATAAATAATTATAATTCAATTTTAAAAGTTGGTTGAACAAGATTTGTCATTATTAATCTTACTGATAGTGGGAAATGCTTTATTAAACATTATAATCTCTGTCCCAATAAAAACAGGGCAAGCAGTTGATGTGACAAGAAATAATTATGAAAAAAATATGGATATTTTGAAAAAGTTGTAGGTCCATCTAAAAGTTATTAAAGAGAACATTGTGAGAATTTAACAAAATATTTTTTGCCATTTTGAATTGTTTCTTTGTTATTTTGAATTGTTTTTAAAGTATGTCATATCTATTGGACAAGCGAAAAGTATTAACTGAATTGAATCGGAGCAACATACAACTAAACCTGGCCTATCATTATACTTCCTCCGATTTCCTAACATTGGCTCCTACTTTTGGGCACTCTTTTGAACAAAGAGTGAAATGAATGGTGATGATTGCATTGAAAATACAAAAAGTAAATTGAGTGGATGAAACAATCTAGGATTTGTCAAATATGGAAAGAAGGCAATAAAAAAAATCAGCCCAAAATGGAAAGGAAACCAATATTAAGAAACCAAAGGGAGTATTCAAATAAACATTTACACTGTCCGTTAGACAGTGATTGATGTAATCAGGTTGTTTGTCCCTTAACATGACTTTGAAATACGAAGGTCACATCCAAAATTGGTGGACTTAGTTAAATCACATCTAATATGCACCCGGCAATCAGTGTTGAAAACTTGAGTTGTAAGAATAATCAAAGGATGATTTGCTTAGGTGACATCGTCTTCAATTTGGAATTCATCAGAGGAGACAAAAGGGGCATTTTGCACGATGTGAATTCCAAGAATTGGTGGGTGCCAGTATGAATACCATGACCGCCAAAAACTTTTATTATTCACTCAAACGCACAAAAGTGTGGCTGCCTCTATTAATTATTATCTCCGTAGTCCAGATACGAGGTTCTGATTTCGTTCAGGCAAAAAATAGCAATGCTCAAGGCAAAAATGTGACGGGCTCTATTATACTGGGGCAGAGGAGTACATTTGCGCAAATACTTTACCTAGTGTTATAAATGAGATTCAGTAAATATAATGAAACAAAAATATATTTAAAAAATTGTGTTTCATGTGTTTATTGTTTTTTGAGAACGTATGTTTGTTATTGAGATATTCTTTATATTTTATGGAAATCACATTTCTAATTTTCAAAAGGCAAAATATTGGGGGAAACGGGGTTTAATTAGAATAATAAAAATGTAAAAGATTTTAGTTGCAATGTTTAAAAAAGTATGCAACGTGCAATAGTTATAAGTTTATTATGCAACGTGCAGTAGTTACAAGTTTATGACCCGATTAATGCAGCCCAAAAATTCTATATTCATTTCTTCTAATTCGCAGTTTAAACTTTAGTTTTTCCATTACTCATGAAAATACCGCCTTTTAAGAGATAGAATCTTTTTAAAATCTCCGAGAGATAAAAATAAACGGGTAAAAATTATTTGTGGTAGTTTTGTTTTTCCAATTTCTTTTTTAAAAAAAGTTGTGGGAAAATTAATTCGAAAGGAATCCGTGTATTGCATTTGCATGAGGTACAATAACAAGTCCTTACGAAGTTATATTCAGTATTCTCTTCTAAAATAATCACAAAATACATTTAAAATTTTATATGTAAGCAAATGTTGCACGTGTAGATGGGGTCAAATAAGATTTTGTCCCAAATTCCATACTTAATATGGTGAGAGATTTTTTGTGAAGAAATTATTTGTCCGACACCTACACATACAACATTTGGTAACATTCAAAACTTTCTGTCAAATGAATAAGCAAAACGCTCCTGCCATTTCACTACCTCTAGTTAAAGCCAAGATGGTTGACAGTTAGATTTTTTGATGTTGTAATGAAAATGAGAAAAAACAATTAACGTGATAATCCGAAAAATGAGCGCAAGTGTAACATGGTAAATTGTGTATACCACATTGAAAATATTCTTCGTGGCGAATAAGTAGAAATATCTTGAAATTTTACCCTGCCACTGAATCTGAGCCGAAACATTTCTGCCTTCAGGGATCAAAACTCGAATCGTAACACGATATGAAGCACCGAAAATGTACAGGGGCTTCAAGTTGACGGTCGCCAAAAAAATCCGAAACGGGATCACGGAAACAAGTTCGTCTGTTCCATTTACTTCCAAAATGAAGAAAATGCCTCGGGCTAGCCAATAGGACCAAGACCAGGATGACAACGCCATTTTTGTCCTCAGTTGTTCCGAAAATGTTCAAGAAAATTCCAGCCAAATAAAATACCCCCTCTTCTACGTCCTTATTAAACTGTACATATATTTTTAGCTCAAATTTTGATCGCATATATAAATGGATGTATAAATATAAATATATATATATATTTATAAGCAGTAATATTTATTATATTTGTATGTGCCGTCATTAAACGCATACATTTATTGGCAAAATTAATAGTAATGAACGAAAAGAATGTATGGTCTTTTATCTTCAAAAACTTGGTTTAAAAAATGAACAGCACGCAAAATCTTTTTTTATTATGAAAACTGAATTTAGAAAAGGAATTTTGTTTTAAGATCAGAACCATGGGTGTGATAAATCACTGTTTTTGAAATGAAATCCGCCTAACGTTCAACGTAGGCATTCGTTCTCTAAGGTACAACAGAACCTCACTTGCTCGTGTACTCAAACAATTAGGAGGAACTCACATTATTATGCTCGGAATGTTTAAAAGCAGTATATGGAGAGAAGAGATTGCAAAAAAGCTATGTTTGAGACTACTTCCCCGCTAGCCTTTTATAGGCACTTAACACAACAACCAGAGTATAAAAATGTGCAACAAGGAAGCAGTTCCAAGTTTCTCTTTTTTATGGGTTAAAAAGGCCCATTTACACTACTAACAATAATAACTGTAAAACATATTTATTGAAAATCATGAAAAAGTTATGTCTAGCAGGAGTACAATACTTCAACAACTGAATAGATCTTTTGCCTTCAGCATTGCTATTATCGCCCTGATTGTCACTATCGACAGCTATTAGCAGTAAAGACACAGTAATGACAAGCACACATGCAATCCAGATCATGTACTATATAACTATACATGCATGAGACTAATATTGCATTCTCAGAGGAACTTTAACTCAGAATAAACTTAATTACAGCAGTAACTACAACAAGAATATATTTCAGTACAATGTCTACCATGATAAAGAGCGAGGAGAACCTCGGAAAGCGTAGCCTGAGCGTGGCGGGTTGTGAAGCGCCTCCAAACTCCGATGGGAGGTCTGTGAAGCGCCGGAGAAGAGATATTCAGATCACTGCAAATGCTGAAGTTGCAGGTCAAGAATTACAGCAAAAACAGGTGGATCAGGTTGATCTATCGGCTTCTGTTCCAACAACAGTGAAGAGGAGTTCCAGGTTTCGTGGAGTGAGCCGGCACAGGTGGACTGGTCGGTATGAAGCGCACCTGTGGGACAAGCTCTCATGGAATGTAACTCAGAAGAAGAAAGGAAAGCAAGGTAAGTTGTACTAATGCTTGCTATATTTAGAATGTGTCGCTCTTAGTGTAAATTATCAAAATAGAAAGTGTGACGCTGCTTATACAACGTGTGTACATTCATTATTGTCGTGATTTCATTTTAACAACGGGAATTGTGGCGCGATCCAGTCTATTTAGGAGCGTATGACGAAGAAGAAGCTGCAGCAAGAGCATATGATTTAGCTGCAATCAAGTACAGGGGAACATCGACTTTCACTAATTTTCCTGTACAAACTCAAACTGAAAACAGTAGTTTACTGCATTTATGGATCATACGGGATGGCACGCCTCTAATCCCTTGCTTATAACATGATGTGCAGATAAGAGATTACGAAAAAGAGGTCGAGATCATGCCGACAGTAACAAAAGAAGAGTACCTGGCCTCACTCAGGAGGTATAACCAACTTCCTTCTTATTACAACTCTCAGAACTCGGAGGACTTTGTTTATCCTGAATAATATAATCAATGCTGCTCTTTTCACCTCTTTTGCACTGTAGAAAAAGCAGCGGATTTTCGCGAGGAGTATCCAAGTACAGGGGTGTTGCAAGGTATGTATTTCCACGAGAGGCGCGGTTGTACAAGAAGGTTGAACGACATCGCAACCATTTATGCTCCCACATATCGTTTCCTTTTTTAGTTTTATGAGTTTTTGTTTTGTGATTGATGTTTTTTTCGTCGGACTTGGGTGGTTCGAGCCGTTGAAGAAAAAGGGGCTGATTCTACAAATGGGTCTCGGAAAATCAAACCAACAAATGAAGATTTGAAGAGGATGAGTGTGAAGGTACATGTACTTACTGGTTTGCCATCTCAGATACAGTAATATTCCCTCATTGTTATGTTTGGTCATATATTTTTTGATAATGTTGTTATGTGGAAATGGGAACTGCACCTACTGCCTTTTATGATTTAGGGTCTTGTGAAAATAGGATGTAGTTAACTATGCACGTAAGGTTTCGTAGCATATGCCTTTCATTACATGTAATTATTCTTTAGTCACTCTGAATGAAATTTGCATTTATTTAATTATTTCCATTTCTTTCAATTATACACTCTAGGTATCAACAACCCGGGGTTCATCTGAAGCTCACCGCAGCACTCCAGTATAATTTCAGTCTCACATTTCTACTTCTTTTAAGGCTTTAGTATTGGAACATTGAGGCTAATGCTTCCTAAATATCTTCTGATCTCTATTATACGTTTATTATATGCGTGAAAAAAATAAGGGCAAACATGCCAAAATAGTTTTAACATGAAGGTGGGAAGTCCTAGATGCCTTGCTTTGATAAATCATGGAAAATATTAATTAAAAGGGGAAGAGAAAACATGTTAGAATTAAATATTTTAATATGATCAGTGTATAGCTTGAGATACTAGGCTTTTCCTTTCTCCTGTAAATGAAAAGTCACGTCTCCTGTTGCAGTTTAATATATACTGGAGGGACTTATCTCTCTTGTCTCTGTTTTGTCCTATTGAGAATTCCCATTCACAGTTTTCTTTCCTCAGGTTGAGTAGACTGGTGATTTTCAAGACTCACATTTTCTGAATGCTGTTGTAAAGGTGAAGATGTAAAGATATTCTATTTCAACTTGTATTTTGTTAGTCTTCATCACATTTTTGACTGACTGAATTGATTCACCTAGGTTTATTGCACGCATACTGCACCGGATTATTCCCTTCCTTGGCAGAAACAAAGACAATACACAAGTACTGGAAGGCAGGTCCCTGTAACTTTTATTTTTTATCTTCCTTTTTAGATATTTATCCGAACCAATTTGCAAGAGACTGCTCTTATTATGAGGCCCACTTGATTGCTTTAATTTTTTTAAATGTACACTGCTTTTATGATTGGGGATGGGAAGATTTTGACAAATGCTTATTGTGTAGAGCATGACACGCAGGTAACTATTCTTTCCCGACCCTATATCTGGTTCCTGTTTTCCTGGAGATTAGAAGATTATAACTAATATCAAACTTTCTGTTACCGTAGACTGTAGAGTGCAGTTAAACATGTGTTAATGTGTTCCCGAACGAGACTTTCTGACTCAATCCAAATTCGAGATCACAACATCCACTTCTTGGGTGGTTCTGTATCTGCCATCTTCGATTACACACTTTACTCAAGTTTCCAAGATCTGATACTTTCGAGGCAATGTCACTGACAAGGCCATTACCAAAGCTCCCTTAGAATACTGTTTCACGCTTCAAAGCTGGTTTTACATTCATACCATGCGTCATTCGTCTTTGAATACCCTCTTCAATCTGTCTGCGGTAATTCGCTGTCTCTCTCTATTGTTTACAGTTATTACATATCTGAATATCCTGTTTCCCTGGATGTAGATTAGTGCAAGAGAGAGGAAGGATTATGAGATTCGGTACGTTCTTGCTTTAAATTTTGAACATATCATTTGAGAGCCTCAAACTTAGGCACCCACTTTACTGTCCTTTGTATAACACACATCTGTATCTGAGAGATTGGTACATGCACTTAGTGGTTTGCCATCATATAGCATTGCATTTTTCACTTAGTTCATATCTTTGTCCACGAATCTCATTCTTCATCATTACCAGTTGAGATTTTTTATTGGAAATGAACTTTCTAAACCTAGCAGCTCCGACGTCGCGGTGAGGAGTTTATATTTGTCGAATTCTTTTTGCTTTTTGAAATTTACGTTTTTTGTGCTATGAGATTGCAATTTGCAACTAATGTAACCATTTTTTTAGACCTGAAATCTGATTTGTTTCGAACAGCTGACTCCCGCCGCGTGAGTATTTTCTGTGTATTAAGTTGTCCATTATTTGCTGAATTTTACTTCAAATAAAGTAAATGTGATTGTGTTCATGCTGTAGAAAGTTGAAGATTGGGAACAAGAAATGCTCGCTTCAGTCTCTGATTGGCGTTCCATTTGGTTCTCTTCTTTAATTGGGGAATGGAGAAACTGGGCCTATTTTGTCTCGAGTAAGCCCCGAATCAGAAGGTTAGCTTGATGTCTTAGCTGAATTGGGACTTTGAATTTTATTTTTCTTATCCTGCTTTAGTATGAACCCTTGTTCTTTCTTAATTGACTTCAGTTAAGTTAGGAGTTCGGGTTCAGTTATAATTAGTTCGGTTTAGTCATACTTTCATTCTAATAACTAAAAATAAGTTGTACATTGGGAAACATGAATCTCTAATGTTCCTTTCTGGCACACTATTTGACAAGTTTACATGTTTAGGCAGTAATGATATCAAAGAGGGCGAAGAGGAGAGTCCTGCGGTGCAGGAGTCAAAGGACAACAGGGAATTGATTGATAATTACACGTCCCAGTCTCTTAAGGGAGAAGATATTGATGAGATGCGAAGGTTCTGAATTTGTGTTTGTGGATCATTTTCATTGCTTTCTTTTATATGAAATGAATTATAAAGATCGTCTTTTTTGTTTTCATCCAGAAAAGGGGCCAGTGGGAATGAAATAATTGGGGCTCTAATAAGCAACAATGACACATTTGAAAAGAAGCCCTCATTTTCGCAAGTATGGTTTGTTTTTTTGTTAATGGTAGAGTATTGTTGAAAACTGAATCTCTACATATTCTGAATTTTCGTTGCCTCCCTAGGAAAAATATCGGCTTAAGAAGCAATATCTTACTGAATGGCACATTATTGGTATTCTTACTGAATGGCACTCAACACCATAAATTATAACGTTGTATATCTTTTCTTAATATTTTCTAATATCTTGTGTTGTCCTTTATTTCCCAGCATATGTGAAGCATACTTCAAAAAACGTCCTGAACAGATAGGGTAACATTCTGATCAAACTCTTTTGCTTTGAGTTCTAAATTGTCCTATTCATGACCTCTATTTTTGGGTTAGGTTCTTGCGGATATGCTGAATGGGTTAGGTTCTTTGCAATTCGAATCATGCAGATTGCATGGTTTTGATAACCATGTTATAGTTTTTGCAACAAAGGATTCTTCCATCATGGCCCTCGAGACTGATACAAGAAATTTGATAAATGCTACTACAATACGTCCTAAGAAACCATCTAGAGCTTTGTTCATGCAAACTTGGGGTAAGTGCTTCATATTCGTATATAGTGACTGTGGAGTTCATTTTCGTATCAGTCCATATATCAGTTACTTTTCATCTTTCTTTTCTCTTCTGATGTACATTCCTATCCAACATACTTTCTCACCCTCAGGTTGACAGTCTACTGAATTTGTCTTTGTAAAATGAAAATTTTCATGTTTTTGTTCTGATACCATAGAAAATTCCTCCTCCTACCACAAGACTTCATTGCTAACGACGCTTTTTACTTTTTGTTTGGGTTTTCGCCTTCCTCTTATCCCTTTTACTCAGTGGCTTCGGGTGCGATCCCTATTTTTGTGCTTTCTTGAATGGTTTCTTCTTGGCAACAGGTAACTTATGCTTCGTTCTTTCAGGGACCTCATCGGGCTTAAGTGGTTCCAAATTTGGCCTTGGGCTGGGATCCTTGCCTTCGCGAGAGATCTCACTTGTCATCACAGTGACTTTGACAGCCCCAACATCATACATAGTTATACCTGCTCAATAAAGCTTGAGTTTGACACCAGGATTTTTTACATATGCGAAAAAAAGAAAGAAAAAAAACAAGGCTCCATTAACAGCTTGTCATTTTCAGGTAGCATCTAATAGCCTTTTGGTCCCCTAAACTATGCCTAGCTATCAATATCTGTTACCAAAGTTTGCAAGGAAGTGTGAGAAAGATGATGATTCTAAACGATCCTCTTAGAATGAGGAAGCTAAATAATGATAAGGAGAATGATGAATTCGGAGAGATGCAAATCAATCATATCAATACTGTCAACATATCCCCATCGTTAACAGACTAAACCAGTCGCCTATTTATACTACTATAGGATGCAATTTTACAAAGTTATAAATCTATTTGATTTGAACATTTGATGCTCCAATATGAGGACAATAGCAAACGGTCCTCAGAAAGTACCTGAGACTGATGCTGCAAGCTTTGTTTGACTCTACACAACAACCAGGGTAACTATTTGCCTGATACGCAAGGGGAACACCACCAGATAAATTTGCCTAAGATAGCTGCGAGAGAAGAAGAAGTAAAAGGAACAAGTAAAAGGAAGAAGAAGAAGAAAAATCAAATTTCTAGGGTTTCAATCTTTCAGCTCTCCAGATTAATCATGGGGAAAGCCAGGAAATCTCCCAAATTTGCGGTGATGAAGAAGATGGTCACCTCAAAAGCCATCAAACAGTAAGCTCTTTCGATTTGAAATGCTCTGTTCCACTGTTTGTTTGCGTGTTTTTCATTCGTTTGATTGTTTGAGCTTGTAATTTGGATCGCAGGCACAAATAAGAGGTGTTCAACCCTAACAAGAAGGATTTGACCAAGGAGAAGCTTCCCTGAAACGTGTATGTGTGCGAACTGTGTTCTTGTTTTCTTTCTGTAACAGTGTTTTTCTAATATTGAGATTTTTTTTGTGATTGATGCAGACCGAATGTCTCTTCAGCTCTATTATGCTAACTGTTTAGAGGGAGGGATTGGACGGTGTGAATGCTGGCTGTGAAATTTTTTATGAGAAATATAGAATTGGATTAGTATCTGATAGAACGTGTGGATTGTAATTAGTAGCTGGTTTTGAAAGTTTTACTGCTATGATGCTTTCTGTTGGTAGAATGTTTTCTTACATTGTTTAGGCTGTGCCAGGAACTCTAATTCACTTCTTGTTATGCCTTTCCGCCTATTTTACAGGTTTGTGAGGCCCTCTAGAATGACTGAGGAAAGAACAAATCAATATATTGACTGAAAATATGGCAAAATCGGAGTTGATCGGTCGGTAACTAAATCTTTTGCTCCTTTTACCGAACTTGTTCTCTTTGTTGTATATACATGGAAATGAGTGAGGAAGTGTTTGTTGTCTCTGAAATACTCAATGGGATAATTATAGTTCTGTGATCTTCTATGATAGTATATGACTATATTATCTGCTTATTTGATTGTCCAATATCTGCTCTTCTGCACTCTGAACATTTTAGGTCTGTAATGATTTAGTATCAATAATTTTACATTTATAAGACATTGGTCAATGCATGAAACTGCTCTAAAAATATATTAATCTTACTCTTATTTGTTATCCTGTTATCAATGCATTACCTTGTCTTTTGTGCAACATGTTTTTGTATGTACCGAACCTTCAGTTTTGACCTTCATGTGTCATTCTAGATGATATCTTTGCCTTTTCTACGCAACATGTTTTTGTTGGTTCTGAAACTTCAGTTTTCAGCTTAATGTGTCATTCTGCTGATGTACCTTGTTCAAGTTTTCATGTGATTATGATTTGTGTTTCTCATTTGCCTGAATGAACATTTCGGGTTCTTTATGTTGCAGAGTTTGGCATGACACTGCTATCCCATTCAATGAAGTGATTTCAGAATTTGAGGAGTGGTTGAGCAAACATCACTTGTGGATGAAACATCCAGGTCGTCGCTTAAAAGAAGCTGCATTCGTGACTTGGTATGAAACGAAACCCGTGCATCACAACAATGCATGCTTTAGTAGATTGGAAATTAACAATTCTCTGTACATTTTTTTATAACTCACAGTATTTGGTTTTATTCAACAGTGAAAATTGGGATTTGAAGACAAAGGTCCCCGATCAATGTAATGTAGCAAGGATGACACTGCCACCGTAGCATTTTCTTCTCCCCAGAGCTTCTTTGACATTCTTTTACTCAAACCCTATATCTTGCATGATTGTATTGTTTGTTGTTTTTTTGTTGATATATGAAATCAATACGTGCTGCATGACATATGAGGTTGAATTCACTTTAACTTCTATATAACCTTCAATTTGTATTACATGTAACACTATTCCTATAATTCCTACAATTCGTTATCCAGCTCACCGCGCGTTGTGTGACCTAACTAGTAGTAAAGTAATTGGTAAAGTCAAAGTAGGAAATGAAGGGGGTCATACCTGTGTTTGTCATACCTCAAGACTTTTGGAGTAATGGCACAACCATTCCCATTGGCTTCAAACTTGCAGCCTCCTCCAAAATGGCCCCGCAGATACTCGCCGGCGTGGGATTGCCGGAGTAGCCATCACTATCGCCGGCCTTCTTCTGCTTGGAATTGTTTCCGTCGCTGATATCCAACAATTCCATTCTACCAACTTCACTGCCTTATCAACTAACTTAACCCTTCAATCGCAACAGAGATGTCTTTGCGTTTTTCAAGATATTTATACTGTGCATCTTTACAGTTTGTCTGCGCACTCTATTCATTACAATAGCCATGTACTCCTTTTGTTTCTCTACTAGTGATACCATATATTTAAATGTTTGAATTTAGGTGGGGAAATAAGTGGATAAAATTAAATGTTAAATGTTAAAAAGTAGAATGAGGGGATGAAATTGAAAGAATATTACCAAAATGAAAAGTGTGCCAATGTAAAAAAAATAACTAAAAAAGGAAAGTGTGTTAATAATAGAGAAACATAATGAGTATATTTTCCAAAATTTAACACCTAAATATTACTCCCTATCCCGATGAAATTGCACTGCAATCATTAACAACATGTTCAAAAATCATGTTTAACGGTTAATATGTTTATCTAAATATAATAACATTAAATAAAAATTGATATTTAAAAATTACTTATTACGACAAATTTAGCAATATCATATACGATATTATTAATTTTCATAAATCAATTCAAATAAATTCTGTCTCTTGAAAGACCAAGTTTTAAACTGTAAATTATAAGAAATTAAGCTAAAATTTTCAAATTGCATTAATCAGGTCATAAACTTATATCTACTACACGTTGCATAATAAATTTTTTAATATTGCAACTAAAACCTTTTACCTTTTATAATTCTAATTCAACACTGTCTTTTCATATATCTACAGAAAAACCGTATTTCCCAAGACTTTGTCATTCAAATATGCGGTCAAATTTTAATAAAAAAAATAATAGATATATATAAAAAATATTATCGCATGTGATATTATTGAATTCGTTGCAACAAGTAGTTTTTAGAAAATAATTTTTTATTTGTCGTTATTTTACGTAGTGAAACATATTAACGGTCAAACATGTGTGTCGAGTAGTGTGCAGTGATTGAGGGGTAATTTGGACCAGAACGAAGGGAGTATTGAATTTTTTTGTTGGTTGTGGAAAAATGGGATCTGTAAAGTTTGGATATCCGATGTTATTGAATTGTGTAAAAATATTGTTTTTTGGCATTTGGTTTGAGCCTTTGTATTTTTTTTATTTTAAAAAAAATCTTTCAGGACTTCTAATTCTTTCCTAAATTTGAATTTCTAACATCCAAATTCATGAAATAAAAGTCAAATTAGTCATATACAAGTGGCCCAATCTTACATCAGAGAAGCCGGTAAGAGTGAACTCAGAAGCAGAGGAATGGGAACGAAGCAAGCAAAGACATTCTCAGAGATACTTCAGCACATGTAAGATTGCTTTAAGCTGAGATTCAGTGGGAGTATGTAGAAATTGGCTCAGATGTTACACAACTAATGTCATGTTGAGTAAGATTGGGGTACAAAAGCTTCCCTGTGTCAGTTTATGAGCTTCCAGTGAACATAAACCATGAGAACAAGAAACAAGTATGAATCATGAAGAATAAACAAGCAGGGATCATGAGGAGACTGCAAACCATGCCGATACAAAGTGGGAATTAAAACTCAGTCCCACTGCCTGCTATTATGTTTAAGGCCGTAGAGAGACCTTCTAAACAGGCATTTATGATGAGGAGTGGGAACTGAATAGCCTTCTTCTAAATGACCATACCGAAATGCATTATTCACAGTCCTAGAAGCCACCATAGCCATATGACTCCCGACTGCAACCAGTTTAGCAACCGGCGAAAATACCTTGGTAATCTTTTGAGAGTAATCTTTTGCAGCCAATCTGGTTTTATGTCTTTCAATGATGCCATCGGCATGATGTTTAACTTTGTACACCCATCTGCAAACTATAACTTTCTTTCCCTTTGGAAAGTATGATTCCTTTCAAGAGCACTCGATTCTTCTTCCATGGGTCAACATACAAGAAGTTTGAGTACAGGCCTGATCGTATGACTGATGAGATCTTCTGACAATTGACTGAAGAAAATTGTAGAGGGATCAGATCTTACCTGATAAAACATCCTCCTCTTCATCTTTAAAGGGTCTTTCTTTCTTAGTTGGCTTTGGCTCTGCAACTGTTTCTACATGCCAAAGCAAAGAATGAGCGAAATGGGGCCTTCAATTATTAAGTTAGAAGAATAAACAAGAAACATTAAAAATATTAATTTTAGAAAAATTAGCTGCACATAGTAGAATGATTCCAGGAGAGGATCATGCCATAACAGTTGAGCTGTAAAAAAAACCTTGAGAGGCATACAACTGTAAAAGATAGATTTTTCTCAGGCCAGAGGAGGGGAAAGTGCCATTTTAAGCAGATAAGAATTCCATACAAATGAGAGCAGTAAAGATATGTTTCTCAGAAACTATACTGATAAAACTGTCACCATGCATCATCTACCAAAAGTAATACTAAGAACTATAATTAATATGATCTTTTGTTACCAATCAATACACGATAGACTAGCGTAAAATCTATTTATCTGTTAACTAAATACAAATGCATGAACATTATAAATACATGAGCTAACTATTTCTTAGTGAATAAATGACCCCAAAATAACTCTAGTTTAAGAATGTTTCTAAGAAAAGGATGTTCTTATTTATTTAATGCTACTCTGTAGAGCTGTAAATATACGGGATGTGTTTTCAAAGAATGCAGTAACTATCCAAAATGTACTATATGGCCTACATATTCTTCTTGAAATGAGTCAAAATTTGCTCTATTACTGGGCGGTGTCTGTCTCTGGGAGCTTCCAAACCAGCAACAAGATGATCATAATCTGGGAGCTTAGGATGAACACAAGAAATTGACTCTTGTTTCTCCTGCATCAATGTCGCCTGTGATGCAACTACTTCGGGTGTGGTGGTCTTTTCATCTCCAATTCATCAAATACAGTGCAGTGGCTGCGAGATAAAGATTCTTGTTTCCCCTGCATCCATGGTGCCGGTGATGCTGTCCTTCTGGGGAAATTCAGCTCTGTTGCAATTTCATCATCACTATCAGTATCATCAAAGGGTACCTGAGGTACAGCATAGATGTGACTCCTGTAATACTTGAGAGCTTCGAAACGACCAACTAGATCACCATCATCGGGAGGCTGAGGATGAACACCAAACAATGAGTCTTGATTACAAGGAGGTGGTCTTTCCATCTCAATTTCACCATCCCCATTCGATTCACCAAATTTACCGTCTAATGCTGCTCCTGCAGCATTGTAGCTGTGACTCCTGTAATACCTGAGTGCTTTAAAACGAGCAACTAGATCATCAAGATCTGGAGGCTGAGGATGATAACCAGTGAACGATTCTTGATTACTGGGAGGAGGTGGTTTTTCCATTTCAGTTTCTTTGCCAAAGGAAAACATCGTAACTGAATGAGCAGCAGAAGGAACATTGTAGCCATGTCCCTTGTTGATTTCTCTTGAATCACCATGGATGTTTTGAGAAGAAACCGTTCCAATAGCCTCTAGCCTCTTAACTACTTCCATGATTTTTGGTCTCTGCCATGACCATGATGATACACATTTCAATCCAATTTGCAACATTTTTCCCATCCCCTTTTCATTTTTGGGATCCCGATAAAGATCCAAGTCAAATGCATCACGTATTCTGTTTCCATATTCAGAAACAATACTATTGACCCATCTGACCAAATCGTTATCTTCATTGCCCAGGGCAGACTTTACTGGTGATTTTCCAGTGAGAAGCTCTAGCAGCAGGACCCCAAAGCTGTAGACATCAGAAGCCAGAGACATTCTACCGGTTTCAATGACTTCAGGGGCATGGTAACCTGGAGGCCACTTAGATAATGTGCTCCTAGGACTCATCAAATAAACTAAACCACTATCAGAGACACAACCGTACTGTTGGGAGTTGAGGAAAATGTTTGAGGCTTTTATGTTTCCGTGAACAGTTGATTTCTCATGAAGATGAGCAATACCTCTAGCAGCACCAATAGCAATCCTAAAACGGCTTTCCCAGTCTAAGGGAATCCGCTTTTCACCCCTGTTACCTGGAATAGTAAAACAACAAAACTCCATAAATGCATGAAAATCTATAACAGACAGGCACTCCCAACCTCAGAATACATATCTCAACAACTGTCGTACTGTACACAAACAATACCAAATGTAAAAGCTTCAAAGGAATAAATGGATGTATTAAATACAAATGCACACTGAGTTGGGAAGTAAAAGCAGATAGTAGCAAAATGCTAGAACCAATGCAAGATTGAGAAGAACCATGACGTTGCAGCACAACTGAACATTTGTCAAAACAAAGTTGAGAAGAAAGATATGCATTCTCTGCCATACATACTAGTTGAATTGAACACGGGAGAGTTTAGAAACCATTATAATCAACTAGCCCAAAAGTTCATGAGTAAGCCCAGACGATAAATTTCAGTAAGATAGTATCAAAATAGAAGGCTTGAAAATGTCAGTAACGAAACAATCTTTTACAGAAAAACGACAACGTCTGGAAGCAGGCAAAGAAGCAATTCATACATTCAAGGTTTGAGGATGTTACCATGCAACAGAGAAGACACGCTCCCCCGACTGTAATAATCATATACAATGAGATTGTCAACCTCAGAAAACGCCCTCAACAGCACAACATTCTCATGGCATATGCGCCCAACTGCCTTCAGATGGAGATGAAATTCTCTTTTTTCAACAGCGATATCATTCAATCTCTTCACTGCAACAATCGTTCCATCCGCAAGTATTGCCTTTGAAGTAGTTCCACGTGATCCCTTACCAGGTACCTCGACAGAATCTGAAAGCAGATCTTCAAGTTCCCAGGCAAGGATACCACCCTCAAAGATGAGTAGCCTGGCATCATTAAGCTGGGGATGTAAAATTGAAACATCTTCCTTTTCATCCTTTAAGGGCCCTTTTTTCTTAGCTGGCTTTGTGACTGCAATGGTTCCGTTAAGCAAAAGCCAGGAATGAGCAAAGTGAAATTTGTTGACTCTAGTTAAGCTAAAAATACGAACAGAAAAGAGTTTTTAAAAGTACGATTATAATATTTAAGGTGCAAATAGGAGAAAGACTCCAGCAGACATGATATATCATTTTTGCTATGAACATAAAATCAGAGAAGCATATCATTGCAAAAGATGGATTTTTCTCAGGCCATCAGAGGAGAAGATGCTACCTTTAAGTATCTAAGACTTCAATTAGCTAATGCTCCCTGCATCTCACAATTAGAATCCCACTTGTTGAACTGAAATAATATTACAAGTGAGACTCCAATTATGGAACAGAGGAAGAATAGTATAATGAGGGGTTAAGATATTTTGTCGAAGAAAAAATACATGTAAAATAATATCATGCATCATTTTCCAGCAAATAAGAGCTGATTTTTTAAAAAAAATTATTTTAAAGGACTACAGTAATAAATTGGCAGTACCATGATATAGTATTCAAAGGCTTACCTCTGCTCTGGCCTATTTTCCAGGGCCAAATCCTAAATGGTTTGCGACCGTGATTGGTCACTTCTCCTCTAGATGAGGCCTTTTTTCCTGTAAATTCATACACAGGTGAAGGCACAACACCGTCTTCAAATATGGTGTCGAGAACCTTACTCAGTTTGCCTGATTGAACAGTTTCTAATAACAAATGCTGCTCAGGCTGGACCTCTACTGCAACATTACCTGATGCAGAAACAATAGGTCTCTCCTGTAGCTGCAGTACTAGCTCTAGACTTCCCACCAACTGAGCCATTGTAGGACGAGCTTTGGGCCCCTGTTGCAAGCAATCTCCAACAGATCTCACAAATTCCTTCAAACTTTCTGGTGATATGCTCTTGCATATGCGAGGATCAACTATTTTATTGAATTCGTCTCTTGAGACACATTCTTGGAAGCATTCTAAAAGACTCTCAGGATCTCCCGGATTTTTAGTGTCTAGTGCAGGTCTCCCAGACAGAACAACCAACATAACAATGCCAAAGGAATACACATCACTTTTCCTTGTCAAATTCTGAGTCGCACAATAATATGGATCCAGATAACCTCGTGTGCCTTTAATGTGTGTGCTGATGTGACTGTTTGATTGGCTCAGCTCTTCAAGCTTGGATAGCCCGAAATCTGCAATCTTCGGGATGAAGTTCTCTCCCAGCAGGATGTTTGTGTCTTTCACATCACGGTGTATAATTCCAGTCTCACTGCCCGTGTGGAGGTATTCCAGTCCACGAGGAGCACCAATACAGACCCTTAGCCTTTGTTCCCAGCTAAGAAGAGCACAGTCCTTCCCCTTTCGTGCAAATTTGTATAAATTATCAGCGAGTGTGCCACCGGAAATGTATTCGTATATAAGTATCATTTCTTCGTCCTCATTACAATAGCCTATCAAGGGGACAAGATTGAAGTGCCGGAGTTTGGAAAGTATTTCAATTTCAGTCCAAAACTCACGAGCTCCTTGCCTGGAGAAGGAACTCAGACGTTTAATAGCAACAATCTCTGGAAAGCCAGAAAGGAGCCCCTTAAAAACATTACCAAATCCACCCCGTCCAATGACAAATGCATCGCTAAAATTTTGAGTAGCAGACCTGATGTCAGGTAATGAGAAGTGACGGCTTGATGGTTCAACTGCAGCAGACTCGGCATCAGCTCATAGCATGCATTCTCTTCCAAAAATATCCTCAAGCAATAGACTGCTGTATTCACAATCAAAATTATGATGGTCAAACCAGTCCCGATAACATTACTTGGGCTAAAAACGGAAAAGGATGTTCGGATATTCAGCTTCCAAGTGGTTGCCACTTTCTTCAAAGATGCAGGTTGAGGGATTGCTAGGCAGTTGTCAGGGTTGCTTAACTTGAAGATTTCTAGCCCTTTAAAGAGCTCCAGAGCCAATCCATTCAGCGATTGTATGACAACGAAGAGATGAGACTCACTTCCATCTTTGTCTCCTTTCATCACAGCCACATAGTCCTTGTATACAGGAAATCCAGTGCCACCACTCCACCTGATAACATTAGCATGCTTTTCAGCAATATGATTGTTTATTAGGATGCTAAACTCCTCTTGCTCACCATCTGTCATTGCTGCATCAAGGTCACAAAAATGAAGCCTGGCCAGATATACAAAGCCTAAGTCTATTGGCAGTTTCCATGTGAAGCTATACAGCTGGTTTCCTGCTAGAGTTTTTGCTGTTTTCCAGGATGTCTGGTAAACTTTTGGTGGAGCAATGAGTAGAGGTACATTCGTGTATGCTAGCTGAGGAGCCAAATGATACATTTGAGATGTTCCAGAGTCAAGAAAGTAGACAGCATCTGCATTCCATCAGCGAAACATGCCAAAATCTCCAACCGGTGAGATAAAGTTTCCTCCAATGTTTAACCTGTGTACCATCTCAAGTGCTGTGCTGTTGTCGATAGCATAGAATCTATTGCTCTGACCAATAATAAGGGCACCCGTATGACCATCAGGTGTGTAATAAAGGCCAGCTGGCATTGAAATGATCTCAATTCCATTCGCAAAAGCATATGCTATGTGGTTATCAGATTCCCAACTCTTGGAAGGAGAAAATGTAATCCTCAACTCCCCACGTTCCTCCATATTTAAGCAAAACTCCTTAACTATATATTTTACTCCCAAACTGGAAGAAGCAAGTGTTGCACTAAAGTGTTTCAGGAGGATGAAAGGACCAGCTTTAACAGTAAAGAGATCCAAACACTTGTCAAAGCCATGATATGAAGCAGGATAAAAATGAAAACGAATGAATTTCTGACCCGGGTTGACCTGAAATGTGAAATGGAAGGGAGATGCAGAGATTCTTGAAGTCAAGTAGGGAACTGGGTCAACACCAAGGAATGATCTTGCAACCACAATTGAACTCGTTGATTGACCGGAGATGGATACAGAGGCTGATTCTCCAGTCCATTCACGGCCATCCAATGTAGTGGAGTTCCATTTGGAGCCACAATCAATTACAACCTCAGCCGTATAATAAGGGGTGACCGCTCGAGGATGACAGAGCAATATGAATGAAAAATGAAAAACTACCAATACTGAAACAGATAAAACGGATGATTCCATCACTCGGTTCTTTTAGCTGTATGATTCAACCATAGCTTTTGAGTTCATACTATTTGAGGCCTAGTGAATAAAATTGACTACTCATTTTTATAAGATTATAATTGCTTGGCTTCAGCCTAAATTACGAAATAAAGGAAAAGACAAGGAAAGATCATGCATAGCAAATAAAAAAATTATCAACAAAATCACACAAGGGAAGATGTCTACAAGAGAAACGCAAACAAGGAAAAACAACCACCTTTGAGACTTGTTGAACTAGCCTTGCAAATTTCAAGTACATCCAAAATCCTCGGAGAATCCAAAGCTGTAATTCCAAAATTTGACGCCTAATCCGGCCACTGAGCTGCGTCCCCCCACCAATACACAACAATCATGTTTTCCGCCAGTGACAGTGACGGTGACGGCAGCATGAAAGCTACAGAAGACTTCGTCGGACGGTTAGCAAAGCCCCGCCGGATTAGGGGAAATACGGTTCTCAACAGTGTCGGCCCACGATATTTTGCTGACTGCCGGAGTTCTTAACCCTTTAGCCGTTAGGTTCGATTATACTTCCTGAAATTCAAACACATCTTTTTGCGTTTAGTTTTCAGAAGAGGAGGTTGACAAGTTTTTAAATATTGGCACCGTTTCTTAATTTTTATCTTCCCAATTCAACATTCACAGCTCATTTTACTTTTCCAAAAACTTTGTGTCATCTTGAATGGTGTCAATACTTGAAGATCACAGGGAGTATGGCTCTGTCCAATTCAGCTTATTTCAGCCTCAATAGATTCAACTCAACTCCAATCAGGTATTTTCAACTCTTCCGAGCTATTCTCAACTATTTTCAGCTCCAATCAACTCTCCTCATCTCTTATCAACTCTTCTCAACTCTTCTCAACTCTTCTCTATTAATTTCAGATTGTTTACTTTTAACTTCATTCAAATATTTTTAATTTAGAAAGTTCTTTAATCTATTTTGAATTTGAAACTTATAGCAATTTTCATTCATATTTGAATGTATAAATTATTATAATTCATACTATTTGAAACTCGATAACGTTAGGCTTCGAATTCTGTGATTACATAATAATATTTATATTATGTATTAAATATTGGCATTGTTTCTTAATTTTTATCTTCCCAATTCAACATCCACCACTCATTTTACTTTTTCAAAAACTTTGTGTCATCTTGAATGGTGTCAATATTTGAAGATCGGAGGGAGTGTGGCCCTGTCCAATTCAGCTTATTTCAACTCCAATAAATTTAACTCAACTTCAATCAACTGTTTTCAACTCTTCCGAGCTATTCTCAACTCTTCTCAGCTCCAATCAACTCTTCTCAACCATTCTCATCCCTTCTCAACTCTTCTCAACTCTTTTCATCCCTTCTCAACACTTCTCAACTCTTCTCATCTCTTCTCAATTCATCTCTAATAATTTCAAATTGTTTACTTTCAAATTCATTCAAATATTTTTATTTTAGAAAGCTCTTTAATCTATTTTGAATTTGAAACTTATAGAAATTGTCGTTCATATTTGAATGTATAAATTATTATAATTCATATTACTTGAAACTCGATAACGTTAGGCTTCGAATTCTGTGATTACATAATAATATTTAT